>JZKD02S2377463.1:196296-215968 GCA_000966675.3 Picea glauca
AAAGAAGATGAAGTGAAGAAGGGAAAAATTCAAGGGAATATGAAGTTTTGTGATGAGAATTTGTTGTAAACCTCTAATCATAAGTTGGAAAAGATACAATAAATGGATGATATGTATTTGGGTTGGTTGTACTACTAGATCAATTCTAGTTGGATAGATTTCATTCTATTGACAAGCTGAGCCTTGCGACAAGCTGAGTCTTTCTTGAGAGTTAGTGATCTCTCCTTAGAATTGATGCTCCTTACTTTAGTTGGTACTGATAAAATAATTGGTGTTGATAAAACCCCCGTTATCGTAGTCACATATATAAAATAATACAAAATCTTATACAAACATATGGTGTCTCTTGTGTTGATTGTGCTTATGAATTGATTGCTCTTAATTATTGATGGATTTCATTGGTGAATTTCTACATACAATATTACAATGATGATCTATAAAATTAGGTTTTGAAATTATTGCTAGCTTGAAGTAAGAAAAGTTGTAAAATTCCACACACTAATTCACCCCCTCCCTATTAGTGTGGCTGGTGTGTCCAACAATCCTGCCCCTAAATTACAAATTCTAGATTCTGAAGATCTGATCCAGGGAAAATATGTGCTCCACTAGGGCACACTTGCTGGTGGTATTGTCTGATCCAACAACCACTCCTATCAATAAAAAATACTCCTTTTGTCTTCTATATCTGCAAACTGTCTTCTATTCAATCTTGCTTTGATACCATTTTATAATTTTAGAAGTTACAATGATCTTCTTTAACATTCATTAACAATTTCATGTAATAGGATCACTGAAAGATAAACAATCATAGAACACAAGATATATCCTGGGAAACCCTCATGGGGGAGAAAACCCAACAACCAATTCTTCATTATAGATTCCTTCAACCAATACATTGTCACATTATAGCTCTCCACAAATAGACCAAGCCCAAGATACCAAAGACCAAGAAACCAAGACCTTCTAAGATACACTTCCTTTGCTATGCTCCAAATAAACAACACAAGTCAAGTTGTGTGTGTATACAAATGAGAGGAGCTAGAACTCTATTTATACACATAACTTGACTCCCGAAAAGACACAACCCTAAGAGGGGCCTTTTTTATTTTTACAATAAGGATAACAATAAAACAATAATTTATTTTGAGACGATTTATACAATAAGATTACAATAACCTTCTCGAGGTTTGACCAATACAAATACAAAAGAATATCTTCCGTAGTTACATCGAAATATCAACAGTTATCATAACTAATTGATTCATAGCTATGTCTTTCTTTATGCATATCTCAATACAGGCTATACCAAAATGAGAGATTGAAGCGAGGATCTTTGAGTGGAATCTACTTCAAACTTTGGTGTCCAGGTAAGTAGTTTCTAACTACTAGTAATTGTAAAGTTTGTAAGTTTTAACTACTTGTTGGTCTAAGTTTGTTCTTTGGATTTTCTCCTTATATTGTGAACAACCCTAGTCATAGGGGTGAAAATTTTATAAAGTAATTAGCAAATCCACTAGGGGATGACTCATTGAGTCTTTCTCCTTAAGTTTTGTTTAGTTTCTTGTAGCGTTTGTTGTTCTTTGTCCGCTTCCATGTCAGTTTCAATTTTCTTTCCAAACATGTATCATAGAGTTGTGGTACCTAACTTTGGACTTTTGCAATTCCTTTTGGTAAAGTTGAGTGGCATACCCACCTTTCCCCATATAAAACCGCATATATACACTAGTTTATTTGTATACAATCACATACATATGCATCATAATGAGGCATCATTCGATCCTAATGATGCATCGGTCACATATGAGTTCTATGAAGTAGTTTTCTTCCATATTTCATTCATTGTTTGACCTTGATATTTCTTCTATGTCTTCTTTATTGATTCCCTATATTATCTTAAGGTTGTTTTCTATCTTGTTAAGTCAATTGAAGTATTTTTGGTGTTTATCAATAAGGAAAATAAAATATTTTGAGCTTTTTAAGAATCTTAGTTTATTTTGGATTGCATCAGTACAGGAAGAGTCTTGTCCTTAGCATCTATGTTTCTTGATTGTTGTTGCAGTCATATCTGAAACTTGAGTCCTTTATCTAAGTTCATTAATTTACTTTTCTTGCATTTTTGTTTTTTCAAACATAAAAATAAATCTTTCCTTGTTTTAGAATCTTTTTTCTTGGTTTTTTTCTTTAGTAGCAAGAAAACAAAAATACTAGTTTTCTTTCGAATAGGTCTATTTCTTTTCTTATTTTCTTCTATGCATTCATTTTTGAAAGAGAAAATATCTTTCTTTAAGCATATGTCTTACTTCATCATTTGATTTAGAGAGGTTGTTTCATTGTGTTGATGGGTCCTAAATCCCTTTAGTCAACAGTAGGAACCAAACCCGCCACCGAGGCCCAATTAGACTTTGCGGCGTTTAAAAGTGGAATGGTTCTCCAGATCTTGTTATCTGGCCAATTAATCGACTGGATTTATGTTTTCTTGTGAAGGCATCTCCTTTAGTTTGGACTTTCTCTTTTTTTATTTTCTCTTAGGTGGGAGCGATATAAGATGGAAGCTATTATAAGCCAACTTGGCAACAAAACATGCAGGTTTTAAATACTAGAGAAGAGGTTGAGCTTGGGATAACCCGTTGCTCAAGCATGAAGACAATGATCATCTACTATAGGCCTAGTACCAATACATTAACTGTGTGAGTAATCCGACTTTTGGATGAGATACTAATTAGCAGAAAGAAAACACACATGTGATAAAATAATGGGAAGTAAAATAATTCACTTAACTCTAATCATCCATCACATAATAACACAACGATTCATCTTCATCATTAAAGAAAAGAACTGTAAAATCATTGCATTAGATAACTTATCAATATATTTAATAGCTCTTACTTGTTACAACATACATTCATGAGATGAGATAGGAAATAGTTCTTCTCAACATGCAATCATACACGCATTTGATGAAAACACAACTTTGTCTCTGGTCTAGAAGGACATCTCAATTAAAGGCATGTCCAATATAATTCTTAACAAAACCATAAATGAGAGTTTCTTGAAAAAACCATCTACCTTAACTAATCGGTCGATGCTTTTTTTATAACATAAAATTAACTAAAAATAATGGCTAAAGTGCATATAATTAACACAAAATTCACCACGTGGCGTTAATTAGTCGATGCTTTTTTTATAACATAAAATTAACTAAAAATAACGGCTAAAGTGCATATAATTAACACAAAATTCACCACGTGGCATTTCTCCTAATAGTTTGTCTAACAATAATCTCAAAATATCACTTAAAGGGTTGTCTCTTCTCATACTCCGACCAACTGATGAAAAACTCCTCGTAGGTGTTGGCATATGGGAATTTGTGTTGTTCCATCAGGGCCACGAAAATCTCTCTTATATCTATCGCATGTGCTCGATACTTCACCAGACTAGGACTTAACTACTGAAGCATAGCCCGAGCTTTGATTTTGTGTTCCATAAATTATCGTACATGATTTGGTGTTGTGTCTGTTACCTTTTCCAGTCTTTCAACCAATGATGCATCCTGCTTGGTGTGCAATTCTACTATGTCGCACAAGTTGACAAATTCATTGGGTGTGATGAAATCGGGAAGTTCGATATTTTCATCACCCAATTGATATTAATCTAGTGTTTCTCGCACTTGGCCCATTTCTCTTGAATTTCTCAGTGTGGTTCCTGAGACATTTTCTCCCAATACTCGGTTGATTTCATTATGCGATCAAGACTTCTTTCATTCAACACTCGAATGTTGTGTTCTTCTTTATCTTGGTCCTATTGCACTGCACCAATGTAGTCGACTCTCTCCATGACTTTTTGCACTTTTTCATACCACCGCTCCAGATCCTTGCACGTCGTGAGTGCCATGAGAGTATCTTTCTAGAGCTCGGCTATCTTTGTAGTGAAAAGGTGTCGCTCGTTTGTAAACTTGCTATAGGTCTCTTTGAACTCGCTCCTCAGGTACATCGTGACCTGTGTTGTATCTAGATAGTACTTAGCCAGGTGGGGCAAATTTTCTAGCTCATTCAGGGTTGCAACCAACTCATTTTCATCTCGTTTAGATCTTTCTAGGGTGGCATCTGAGATTTCCATCCGCACGTCGATAAGCTCAGATGTTTATCAAATTTTCCTTTGTAGTGATGAGGATGGAGCGATCTAAAGTAATCCTCCTTTTCTTAGTGTTCCACTAGACGATAGCCTTCCTTTTCCTATCATAAGATATAGCATGTATGTCAGCTACCTCGTCCACAGGTTCAGGAATCTATTGATCCCTCCATGTGAGTGTATTTCCCAGACTCCCGATGGTATGTACTTGTTCAAGATTGGGTTATTGAACTGTCTCGTTAGGCTCCAAAGGCCCAACCTCTTTCTGTCACTCATCGGGTGCTTGAGTACTGATTGAAATAAAGGTTTCGGGAATAGAATCAATACTTACTTGTTCATAGGTCGTTGAGACGATGATTTCCTGTTGCGGTGCTCCTTTCTCTGGCTCGTCTGACCCCGACGAGTTTTTTGGACTATCCACTTGAGACTCTAGCACATTCAGAATTTTTGTGTCTCAGACACCCTCAACTTCCTTTTCTTTATGCGAGACCTCTAGGATTTGGACCTTGGGGACGGGAGAAGATGTCTTCTCAGGTACCTTTTCTTCTTCTATGTGCACAGGGGTCCCGAGAGATGCTTCTAGGCTTTCATCATTGTCATATATCTTCATAAAATCCCTCAAGGGGTTTTATGCGCTTGTTTCCACTGATACTTAGACTGTTTTTTGCTGAGTCACCACAATTTTTGTTGATCCAACTAGTGGCATTATGAATTCAAGGTCATCCAAACTAACAATTTCATCAATATCTATAAATTCAAGGCTGCTTGTACCCACCTCGCTTCTGTTTGGGTTATCGACAGGGGATACTATCATTTTTTATAGGTTTGGGTCATCTTGTAGCTGATAAAGCACCCACTACGCCCATTCTAACATGATCAGTCCCCTTTCCCACACGTCCTATAACAAATGGATATCTTTTCCATGTGTTGGGGCTATCAAGGGGGCTTCTACTACTTCGACTGCTTTGGATGCTATCCTTTATTCTCTAGCCCCGAGGGCCCCTTGAGCCGATTGTTCTAGGGATGTCACTTGTTCATATAGGATCATGGCCTTGAACCTGGTCATCTTAGGATCGACCATCCTTGCTACCACCTCGTCTTGGTCTTGAGAATTTTCGGTGAAAACCTCATCTTAAAATTTGTCATGGGCGTAGGGCTAGCATGACGATACTTGCGATGCGTGCTTCAAGACTAGACCCTTTGGGTCATGTTTGCGAAAGAGACCTATCTGGAATCATAACTCTAATTGACTCAGTTCTTCCTTCTTGGATTGAGAGGTGTCTTTTACCGTGTAGAAATCTATATGGAATCCATAAGGTATGAACGCCCACTTCTTATCTTTTACCAAAGTAGCATTGTAACCTTGTAGGATGGTCTGGTAACAGATTTCCTCTACTACTAGCCAATCAGGAACATACACAGGTAAAAGGTGTGGTCCTTTGGTGGATCTTAAAACCATGATGTGGGTATCGCGCTCATCTAGGTACCATTGACCTACCTTTGATATCATCTTTTTGGCCACAGCCGACAGTCTTGGGCACTCTTTCTTGAAAATAAAAAAATGAATGCACATGATGAATTGATCACAGACGAGGGAGTATGATTTCTTGTACCTATTTTCCCATAGGACGTTGAAGTAAACATGGACCGATCTTTCTGAGGCATGCCAGCTTCAATTTATTCTAGCAAAGACATTTCTGGCACAGATGACATCCAATAAATAAGAAGCCATGTAGAAGGATGGGGTTTATCCTTCTTTCAACATCTGGGCCTGTTGAATGAAAATGCTCAGCTTCTTTGAAATAATGGAACCCTAGTTAAAATCCATCCCCGAGATGGCTACAGTGTAAGCTAGAGGCATCCATGCCTTTGAAAACCTGGAACAATCCTTCTCCCCATACAACCGACAAATGAGGGCCATTATGTAGATATATGGTTCTCTCAAGTTGGTCGTCGGATACCAGCCGGAGGTGCGATTGGTGTAATTTTTATCTTCTCACCACCATGAAGCCATCACCCATCTCATGTCGTGTTTCTCATAGAAGCTTATAACAAAATCGACGTTCAACCGCTCCTCCAGGTCTCTGAGCTCGTAGTAATTATGCACCTCCATTGGAAGGAAGACCCTGACACACTCACCATTGTTGTCATTAATAAAAAATATTTGTGTGTTTGTGTGGTACATAAGCCACTTTAGGAGTTATATGCAGGGGAATACTGGAGTTATGATCGCTACCATGTGCAAGTACGATCTTCATATATTCAGAAAGACTTCATCATCAATATTTCTCATATCGGGGTCATTGTGCGGGGTATATTAAGGGAATTCATCCTGTTTGATCTTATGGAAGAGTTCTCCCCAGTGGGGGAGTAATGTGCTAGTCCCTATGCTTGCCTCTGTGTTTCCAAAGGCTGGGGGCTAAGTGAAAATATTCTTGGTGGATGTCTTGATGATTGGTTCCAGCCTTGGAGTGAATTCTAATTGCTTTGTTGGTCATGGGGATGAGCCTTCTCCTACTTCTGGTTCTCTCATATTGGGTGCCCTTGGCGATCACCTAGTACTTGGTTTCTTTGGAGGCATTTTTCCTGCAACCGAAATCAATCTTTTAGGCATGTGTACATGGTAACACCGGATAGACAAAATGTGTGAAGTGAAGCGTAGAAAATCCATAGACTTGTACATACTTGTAACACTTGCTAAACTTGTTGTTTAATACTCACGGGATCCTGGAATCTTTTCTCGAATTGCTCATCTCGATCCTCTTGATGCTCTAAAATTATTTGCGCACAATGATATCATTTATGAACAACTCTAAAGAATTTAAATGGGGAAGAACCTATCGTGTTGCTTCAACCAATTAATTCAGGTTATGAGTGAAAATCAAACGAAATCTTTCGTCGAATATTTGTAGTTCAATTCATTGTGAGTTGATGGAAGAGGTGCGGAGGGTGATGTGATGTATCGGTAAATTCAAATGGTCCTTTTGATTCATGCACAAATTAGCAACTAATGCAATATTTGGAATTAATTAGTTCCTTAAATGCATTGAATCTAAACGTATCTAGTGCTAAAACGTCCCATCATGTTGCTTTCCTAGTGGGAAGGTCGGGGAATGACAATGTGCGATGGATTTTTTTGTTGATATTTTTATGTTAAAAAAACCTACAGCACCTATCGATTTCATCGTATGGTGATGACGAGGAAAAACTAACTCAGGGTGCGACTTGGGCCTCGGGAACCAATAATGACTCAAGGGAAGACTATATCGTATGCTTATCCAATCTGGAAAAGACAGGTGGAAGATGAGGATAGGTGGTTTGATCATGTACATCAATCGGAGTCGAGGTTTTCAAGAGTTGCACATGTTAAAATAAACCTAGGGGTCTTCGATGCTGAAGCACTTCGGGGATCGACTATCGACAATAATCTTATCATGTTTTCTACGGGCTTGCTTTCTCAAAACTCACCCATGCTGAAATGCTTCAAGGATCAACAATTGACGATATCCTTGGGTATTGATTGTGACAAAAGAAAGCTTCCTTTTTTCAATGCCGATGAAGATCGAAGTTCAACGACTGCAGTTTTTTCAAGTGATTTTCTTTCATCTTTTAAAACTTTCCAATTCCAAATTTGGACGCATTAGGTGAAACATTTTTTTTTTAGTTGTTGATTCTTATTGAGAAGTTAATCCTTTTAAGTCATGGGTTTTCATAGATTCAAGAAAAATTTTAAATACTTAATGAGAGTCAAAATGGTAAGAAAACGCAACATTTTTCACAACGAAGACGAATCAGACAGTGCAAAAAGATCAAGTGGTACCCAAAAAGTAGAATTTGACATAGAATTTTTAGGGTGTGTTGAGTGCTCAAAAAATGCTGACTTACTGGGCAAAAGAAGAATCTTTTTTCCTCCTTTGGGTTTGGGTGATGCAAAAGATGGTGGATAACTTAACTAGTTTTAAATTAGAGCCTCTTTACCCTTGCATTTAAAATTGTCCGGTTGATGCTTCCGGGTTTTCTTGTGGGGTTTTTAACCTTTATTCCACCTTCATTTCCTATAACCCTAACTCATGCCCTCTTTTATGAAGTTATAGTAAAGCATTCACTGGAATGTTACCTTTACTTGCTTGTTACAGTGTTTCTCCGCTACCAGCGAGCGTCCATAGCCCCAATGAATTCACCCCGACATCACAGACCTTTCTCCACTTACAATGAGCGTCCATAGCCCTGACGAAGTTATTTGCATACCCTATCATATTTTTCACTCATTTGATAAAGTCAATTTTATTTTGGCAGAATTCCCTGAGCAAGTGGGAGAGGATGATGTCTGTTTATTTTTCGAAGTGAGATGGTTAAGGTGAAACTTACTAGCTTTGTCTCTGAGGTGCATGTAGTCTTTTCCTTCTTTCCTTCTTTCCCTTAAGGTCTTACCAGACCACCAAGTAGACACTTCTGACATTTCTCCAAAGTTGTTCGTCTGTGTAGGTTAGATAGAGAGCCCCTCAAAGCAATTGAAAGTTCCTCATCACCTCTCATGTTTGTATGTGAGCAACGAGTTAAGAAGAGAGTCTACTATGTTGTGTGATTTGAGGTCAACCATTTTCTTTCTTCACACAACTTCAAAAGCTCAGAAGTCCAAATAGAAAAAAGAAAACAACAAAAAATGCATTTCACAATTAACCTAGCTAAAACCAAAATCATGAAAACACGCACACAAAACATAAAAACATAATATCTATCTATCTATCTATCTATATCTATATATATATATATATATATAATGGAAATATTGTTTTAGGGCTTGGCCATTTACTGGGAGGGCATCAAGTTCCTCCCTCAGATTTTGTAACCAATTAGTTCTTGCCCCAATCTTCTCGGCAACTTGAAAAGGTCCAAGCCATAGATTCTGAAACTTAGAATGCTTTCCTTTAGGTTTGTTTTCTCTGTCCCATTTCAAGACTAAGTCTCCTACTTCAAAATTCTTCTCTTTATCCTTATGCTTGTCAAACCATATTTTAAACACATGTTGGTGGGATATGAATTTTGATTTAGCTTTCTCCCTTCCTTCTTCTAACATGAATAGGGTGTCTATTCTTTGTTGTAAGGTTGATGAGGGATGTCCTCTAGAATCCTGAGCAAGTTGAAGAGATGGGAGATATAGTATGTTTGGGAGAATGGCTTCCTATCCATATACTAGAAAGTATGGGGATTTTCGTATAGCTTCCTTAGGTGTAATTGTATCTGCCTATAAACCGTTTTGGAGTAGATTATGCCAATTCTTTTGGTTGTCCACAACCCTTTTGTTCAATATCCTTACTAGGTTCTTATTAGTTGATTCTTCCACTCCATTTCCCCATGGCTAATAATTTGTAGAGTATCGAATTATGATTCCTTTGTCTAGGGAGAAATCTATCAATAAGGTGGAAGAAAAATATGTTGGATTATCGAAAAAAAGAACAGAAGGGACATAGAACCTTGTGATTAGTTGTTGTTTTATGAATTGGATTACCACCTTCTCATTTACATGGGTTAGAGGAATGGATTATGCCCATTTCGTGAAGTAATCGGTGGCAGTAAGTATGTACTTTTGTTGTTTTGAAGAGCTTGGTGTAATCTCTTCTATGATATCTAACCCCCATTGCTCAAAAGGCCTAGAAACAATCATCGGTTGGAGTGGAACTGTTGCTCTCTTTTCACTCCTGGTGCTTATTTGGCATGTATTACAGTCCCTAGCGTATGTGTGAGTGTCCTTGAACAAAGTGGGCCAATAATAACCAACTCTCAATATCTTATGAATGGTGGTGTTTCCTGCAAATGTCCACCGACAGGGTCATCATGGAGTTCCTTCAGAACTTTGTCCGCATCTTCATGTTCAAGACATATTAAAAATACCCCATGATAATTAATTCAGAAGAGTACTAAGTTTATGAGGCGATATTGTATAGATTTTATCCTGAGAGCTATCCTTTCCCTAGGGTTGAGATTTTATAGGCAAGTCCCATGGTGCAGGAGATAATTCAAATTCTCGTAACAAGACTCTTTCACTGGGGAGATGTATGACGCTTCACCACACCATAATTCCATTTCATTCTCCCATCCAGAATATTCATTTACTTGATCTTGGGCTTCAACTACAAGTTTTTACAACCCTTTCCCTTTAACTAGTTTGGCAGGTTTTATATCTAGATCAAATTCTTGGACTACTGCCATCCATTTCCCTCTTCTTTCCCCCATCTCTTGTTGAGTGAACAAGGATCAGACTGTAGGGTGAGGTACAATTACTTTGGTATGGTTCTTAAGGATGTAATATCTGAAGTGATTTACTACTTTATATACCACATAGGATTGTTTATCTATAGCAGGATAATTAAGTTCGACTCCTTGGAGGTTAGTGCTCATGAACGACACCAGCGCCTCATTGTTGTCATCATCCTTCTGAGTCAATATTGCAGCTAACGATTGGTCGGAGGTGAAGGTATAGAGGAAGAAATGTCTATTAAAATCGGGACTTCATAACATGAGGGATTGAGATATAGTAGTTTTAATATTACTGAAAGCATCTTTTCGTTCATCGTCCCACTTAAATTCAACATCTTTGCAGATCTTTTTTTGTAGTGGTTTGACAGTCTCGGTGAAATCAGGTGTGAATTTTCTTACAAAATTGATTTTCCCGAAGAAGAATTGCATTGTCTTTTTGTTGTGAGGTAATGGGATTTGAGTTATAGATTTGACTCTATGAAAATACCAGCTTGGGATATAATATGACCTAATAACTTTCCTTCCTCCACACCAAAGATAGTTTTCTTAGGGTTTAAGGATATACCATATTTTCTACACCTTTCAAAAATATGGGTTAAGTGTTGGATGTGTTCCTCTCTGTTCCTTGAATACACAGTTACATCGTCAAGATACACTACCACACACTTGTTGATTAGTCCTCAAAACGCTACGTCCATTTCCCTTTGAAAGGTTTCCCCTACATTGGTTAACCCTAAGGGCATGCGTTTGTAAGAGAAATTTACCCACTTGGTTCAGAACTTAGTTTTCAAACGGTCTTCCTCTGAAACCAGAACTTGGTTGTAACCTAAGAACTCATCCAACAGAGAGAAAATCACAGAGCTGGAAACGGTCTGCAAGAGTTGCTCCATTGGTGGGACTGGGTAGTTGTCCTTCTATGAAGCTCTGTTGAGGTTCCTAAAATCTATGCATAAGCGGATTTCTCTAGACTTTTTCCTCACAAAAACCAAATTTTCTACGCACGCGGAGTATCTAAATTGGAAGATAATTTTGGCATACAAAATCTTCTTCAACTCCTTACACATGATAGGTTCTAGGGATGGGTGATACTTTTGAAGATTCTATTGGAAGGGTTTCACTTCAAGTTTTAACAAGATAGTGTGTTGAATGATGTAGATATCATAAGTTTTCAGATCTCGACAAGACCATGCAAATATATCTTGATATTTTCTGAACAGTTTGAGATAATCCTTCCTTTCCTCTTTAGTTATAGTCTTGCTGAGATTTATATGCTTTGGGTTTTCTGGGGTTATGAGATTTATAGTTTCATGCATGGGACATGAACTACCAGTATTCGCATTTTTGGGCCCCTTAAATCGTCCTTTTAGGTCAAAAATATTTTCTAAATTAGCTATCCCCTTTGGGATTGTGTGAGAGTTTGATTTTTCAATAGGTTGACCTATCCAAGGATCAGTTTTTGATGATTTTTCTTGGAATAATTAATCGTCAATAGCTAAATATTTGAAATTATCTTGGTTAGTCATAAAGTTTATAATCTATTCATCTCCTTCAAACACCTTCCAATTAGAAATATTGTTGGGCACTGATGGTTTGTAGAGTAGTTCCATAGTAAACCAGGAGGCTTCATAATCTTCTAGAGGTGAGAGCCTTGAAGCAATTGTAGCCAAGGAATCAACAAGGATATTCTTTTCTCTGGAGATCGTTGTGATATTGAAATTTTCAAAATGCTCTATTAACCTATGCAGTTCTCGTTGATAATTTTTTAGGTGTGGGGAATTGCAATGTATAGTATTCCTTACTTGTCTAACGATAATTCTAGAATCCCCCAAAACCTTCAATTCTTTGACATTTAAGTCTATGGATTTCTTTAACCCATGTACTAGAGCTTCATACTTGACAGTTTTTGTTTGTGCGTTCAAATTCAAGTCTACAGGATAGGACATGACATTTTACCTTTGGATCAATGAGGAGGCATCTTGCCCCAGATCCTTCCCATGATTTAGATCCATCAAAGTATATGGTCCAAATTTGTGAGAGAAAGTTATTTGTTTATTCTTTCTTATTAATTTATTGGTCTCCTATCTTTTTTCCGGTGATCTCTAGCATAGGTTCTTGACAGAAGAGAGTTCACCCTATCGGTATCAATGATTTCCCTTGAAAAACCATTTCAGAGTTTTTAGTGAGAAGGACATCAGATGAGAGAGGGGAGAAGTTCCCAAAGTAGGAATCACGGGAATAATTGCCTAGCATAGGGAAATCTGTCGATGAGGGTTCATTCAGGTTTTCTAGGTCAATGACAGTATGTTTCAGATACCTTTCCCTATCAATTCTAATCATATTTTTGTATCCCTTTAGCGGTAGCTAAAGGTGTGCCCAATATGTACTAAAGTATCAATTTAACTTCTCAGACCAATCTCGGCTTAGTAGTAACCCATAATCTTCTGGGATATCTACTACAATGATGTCAATCACTTGCACAAACTTAGGATGTGTCACTATTCTAATCATTACATCTTTGAGATCTCCCATGACTTTGACCTTGGTTATGTCTAGTTGTATTACATGCTTATCTCTTTTGAGAGGAACGACATTTAATTTTTTGCAAATAGACAAGGGCATAACATTGGAAGATGCTCCTAAATCAACTAAACAATTGTAGAGGTTCATGTTGAAAACTTCAAACGTTAAAAGGAATGGTGGGACAAAAGGTTTTCCTTTCTTATCTTCCAAGCAAGTGTTCACATTTGCTTTATTTACTAGATCTGTGGGAGTTAGATTTCTTTTTTGTTCATTTCTTGTCATAGGGATTTCTACTAATTTCAAAGCTTGTAGTAGGAATTTATTTTGCTAAGGGATTCTACATATGTCCATAACTGATATATTAGCCTTCTAATTCTTGAAATATTCAACCACGTTGTAATACAGTTTGGAATATTCTTAGGTATGGATGCTTGTAGGGTTCTTACAGGGAGAAAAAGGTGCTCTCAAGTGATCGAGAGTTGACCTCCCCCCTGACATTTCGATAATAGTAGGATCTTTCGAGACAATTTGACCCTTACTTTGCGTTTTCACTACCGAGACCTCTGTGGGTGGTTCTTGAAACTCAAATATGTCGTCAGAAGGCATGATTAGGTCAGGATCCCATATCAGCATGGTTGTATCTTTGGGTGGATAAATCTCTTCCTGATCAACAACATTCATAACTGAACTGCTTGTTTGTTCGGTCGGGGAGACTTCTTCTAGAAACTGATTGGCCATCAAATTCATGGAATGCACCCATTGAGGGTAGTCTCTTTCAGAGTGGTTTTCCTGGTGATAAGTATAGAAAAAATCAGATACTACATTTCCCAGATCAATATTTAAGTTAGTCAGGGAGGTTGAATTGATTTGAATGATGGGTTTCTTTTAAAGAAAGGCTTATAGGGCCTTTGGCCTTGGTTTCCTTCCCCTGCATTTCTCTTCATGTCTATGATATCATTTGATAACTTCTTAACCATGTGTTGCAGGTCTTCTATATCTCCATTACCCTTTTTGGGAGCTTGTTTTGCTTGCTTCCATGACAGTCTAGTCAAAAGGAGTCCTCTCATGGGACGAGGTTGGACTTATTTTTTAAGTATCGAGACCTGACCTTCCTTACATCCCTTCATTTGGAAATCTATTGTTTTGTCTTCTTCAAAATTCTTAGCTAGGGTTTGTTTAACATCCCTCTTCACAAACATGGAAATAGAAGTTGGGAGGGCGTTAGTGTATACTTCGATTTGCAACTCCTAAGTTGGTTTAGCTTCAGGTTGGAATTTGTTCAAGATATTTGTGAATCTTTGATTGAAATATTTAACCTTCTCCTTTGAACTCATGGTGGCGACGAACAATTCCGCCATCAAAGCTCCTATAGTGGTTTCCTTGGAAAATTTATCTAGAAAATACTTCTGAAACTTTGTCTAACTGATTATGGATCCTACAGGTAAGTTAAAATACCATGTGGAAGTTGAGTTCTCAAAAGTGTAGGGGAACAACCTGCAAACTACATCTTCATACTGGACATTCATGAGACTAATAGCCGATATGAATTTCTTGATATGATCTTCAGGCAATCCCGAGGTCTCAGGATCAAACTTAGGAAGTAATTTCTCTAGATGTTAGGGAAGGTTATGGACTTGCCCCAGGATGGCCAAAGCATCTCTTACCAACCAAGGTTGATTTTTCTATGGTGGGTTTCCCCTTTCTTCATCATGGTCGTTGTTGTCTTCCATATCTTCAGATTCTAAGTTAAACTCCTCTTCGAAAAATTGTCTAGTTTAGAGATGTCGCCTAGTGGCGTTTCAGGGATCAGATTAAGAGGATGTTCGATTTTGGTGATTGCAAAATCTATTAGGTATTCTATTGTGTGCATGAAAACCTATTTGGGGGTGTCGACCACTAGTCTTCTTATTTTTTGTCTTCGAGGAATTATCAAAGCTAAAGACAATGCACCGATCTGTCGAGCGTATGCTCTTGTGATTCTTCTGAATTGATTTAATTCCCCATGAGGGAGAGCGTAAGGTATGTCAGGGAACAAGCACTCTTCCTCAGGCTGGGGTGAGTTACTCATTTCAGAAGTACTCAATGTGTGTGGGCTGTCTTGGGAATGAATAGCCATGCATGTGGGTTGCTTTGAATCTGCAAGTTGTTTGAAACATTATGTGGAATATGTATTCAACCATTCATTATTAGGCCCTCCTTCTAGCGCCAATTCTGTTTATGGGTCCTAAATCCCTTTAGTCAATAGTAGGAACCAAACCCGCCACCGAGGCCCAATTAGACTCTGCAACATTTAATAGTGGAATGGTTCGCCAGATCTTGCGATCTGATCAATTAATCGATGGGATTTACATTTTCTTGCAAAGGCATCTCCTTCAATATGGACTTTCTCTTTTTGTATTTTCTCTTAGGTGGGACCAATATAATATGGAAGCAGGTATAAACCAACTAGGAAACAAAATGGGAAAAGGTTCTAAATATTGGAGAAGAGGTGGAGCTTGGGATAACCCATTGCTCAAGCATATAGACAACGATCATCTACCACAGGCCTAGTACTAATACGTTAAACATGTGAGTAATCCAACTTCTGGCTGATATACTAATTAGAAGAAGGAAAACACACATGTGATAAAATAATGGCAAGTAAAATAATTCACTTAACTCTAATCATCCATCACATAATAACACAATGATTCATATTCATCATTAAAGAAAAGAACTATAAAAACATTGCATAAGATAACTTATCAATAGATTTAATAGCTCTTACTTGTTATAGCATACATTCATGAGACGAGATAGGAAATAGTTATTCTTCATATCCAATCATACATGCATTTAATGAAAACAAAACTTTGTCTCTAGTTCAAAAGGAATTCTCAATTAAAGGAAACTCCAAAGTAATTCTTAACAAAATGAGAAATGAGAGTTTCTTGCAACAACCATCAACCCTTAACTAATCGGTCGATGCTCTTATTTATAACATAAAATTAACTAAAAATAATGGCTAAAGTGCAGATAAGTAACACAAAATTCGCCACGTGGAGTTTTCTCCTAATAGTTTGTCTAACAGTCATCTCAAAATATCACTTAAAAGGGTGACTCTTCACATACTCTAACCAACTGATGAAAAATGCCTCATAGGTGCTGGCATATGGGAATCTGTGTTGTTCCATCGAGGCCATGTAAATATCTCTTATCTCTATCACATGTGCCCCATAATTCACCAGACTGGTACTTAAATGCTAGATCATAGCTCGATTTTTTATCAGGTGTTCCATAAATGGTCGTACCTGACCTGGCATTGTGTCCATCACCTTTTCTAGTCTTTTAGCCCATGATGCATCTTGCTTGGTGTGAGATTCTACTATGTTGTGAAAGTCGACAAAGTAATTGGGTGTGTTGAACTCAGGAAGTCTGATATCTTTCATCACCCAATTGATCTTAATCTAGTGTTTCTCACACTTGGCCCATTTCTCTTGAATTTCGCAGTGTGGTTCCCGAGATGTTTTCACTCAATGCTCGGCTGATTTCTTTATGTGATCAATACTGCTTTCGTTCAACACCCAAATGTCGTGTTCTTCTTTATCTTGGCTCTGTTGCACTGCACCAATGTAGTCGACTCTCTCCACGTCTTGTTGTGATTTTTCATACCACTGCTCCATATCCTTTCATGTCATGAGTGCCATGAGAGTATCTTCCTAGAGCTCGACCATCTTCGCAGTGAAAAGGTGTCGCTCGTCTATGAACTTGCTATAGGACTCTTTGAAATCACTCCTTAGGTACATCACAGCCTGTGTGGTATCTTGATAGTACTTAGCCAGGTGGTGCAAATTTTCTAGTTCCTTCAGGGCAGAGGCCAACTCCTTTTCATCCTGATTAGCTCTATCCAGGGTGGCATATAAGATCGCCATCCCCACGTCTATAAGCTCAGATGTTCTGGAATATTCTGTGTTTATCAAATTTTCCTCTGTAGTGATGAGGATGCAATGATCTAAAGTAATCCTCCTTTTATTAGTGGTATGTTGGATGATAGCCTTCCTTTTCTGATCATAAGCTATAACATGTATGTCAGATACCTCATCCACATGTTCAAGAATTTGTTGATCCCCCCATGTGAGCGTATTTCCCAGACTCCCGATGGTATGTTCTTGTTCAAGATTGGGTTCTTGAACTATCTCGTTAGGCTCCAAAGGCCCGAACTCTGTCTGTTTCTCATCCAGTGTGAGTACCGATTGAAATAGAGGTGTCTGAGATAGAATTGATACTTTTTCATCGACCATTGAAATGTCGATTTCCTACTACAGTGATCCTTTCTCTGGCTCATCCGACCTTGTCGAGGTTTTTGGACTGTCCGCTTGAGAATCTGGTGCATCGGGCACTTTTGTGTCTCGGACACCCTCAACTTCCTTTTCTTTCTGCGGGACCTCTGGGATTGGGACCTTTGGGATGGGAGAAGATGTCTTCTTAGGTCTCTTTTCTTCTTCAATGTGCACAGGGGTCTTGAGAGATGCTTCTGGGATTTCATCATTGTAATATATCTTTATAAAATCTTTCAAGGGGTTTGATGTGCTTGTTTCCACTAATACTCAAACTATTTCTGGCTGAGTCCCCACACCTATCAGCAATCCAATTGGTGGCGTTGTGAATTCAAGGTCATCCAACTAGACAATTTCATCAATATCTATAAATTCAGGGTTGTTTGTACCCACCTGGATTTTGTCTGGGTTATCGACAGGGGATCCAGTCATTTCTGATAGGTCCGGTTCATCTTGTAGCTAATCAAGCACCCGCTACACCCATTCTAACATGAGAAGTCCCCTTTCCCACACGTCATGTGCCAAATGGATATCTCTGCCTAGCGTTGGGGCTATCAAGGGGGCTTCTACTGCTTCAGATGCTATCCTTTCTTCTCTGGCCCTGAGGGCTCCTTGAGCCGATTGTTCTAGGAATGTTTCTTGTTCATCAAGGATCATGGCCTTGAACCTAGTCATCTTAGGATCAACCATCCTTGCCACAACCTCGTCCCAATCTTGAGAATTTTTGGTGAAGACTTCATCTTCAAATTTTTCATGTGCATAGGTCCAGTATGATGATACTTGTGATGCATGCTTCAAGACTAGACCCTTTGGCTCATGTTTTCGAAAGAGGACGGTCTGGAATCATAAATCCAATTGATTCAGTCCTTCCTACTTGGCTTGAGAGGTGTCTTTTAACATGTAGAAACCTCTATGGAATCCATAAGGTATGAATGTTCGCTTTTTATCTTTCACCATAGTAGCATTGTAACCTTGCAGGATGGTTTGGTAACAAATTTCTCCTACTACTAGTCAATCATGAACATACACAGGTAAAAGGTGTGGTGCTTTGGTGGCTCCAAAAATAATGATGTAGGTATCGCACTCATCCAGGTACTAGTGACCTACCTTTGATATCATCTTTTTGGCCGCAGTCGACAATCTTGGGCACTCTTTATTGAAAATAAAAAAATGAATGCGCGTGATGAATAGATCACATATGAGGGAGTATGATTTCTTGTACCTGTTTTCCCATAGGACGCCAAAGTAAACATGGACCAGGAGTTCTAAGGAATGCCAGATTAAGTTCATTCCGACAAAGACATTTTTGGCGCAAATGAGGTCCAATAAATAAGAATCCATGTAGAAGGATGGGGTTTCTCCTTCTTTCAACGTCTGGGCTTGTTGAATGCAAATGATCATATGTTTTAAAATGATGGAACCCCAGTTAAAAACCCTCCCTGAGATGGATACAGTGTAAGATAGAGGCATCCATGCCTTTGAAAACCTAGAACAATCCTTCTCCCCATACAACCGACAAATGAGGGCTTCTTAACACAAATGTCTCGCATCATCCTGGCATATATTGATACATCTTGGAGTGCTTGTAGTAGAGGAATTTTGACATAAATATTTTGTAATTCCCCTATAAGGTTGAAAGCCGGTGGCTCAGGCGTTTTAGTCAAAGCTAAACGCTCAGGGAATGGTGGTTTTGCTGTTTCAGCAGCATTGTTAGAGGATGATTGTACCTCTTCAGGTACATCATGCTCTTTTGTTTCCTCTTTATCAGAAGAGGTAACATCGGCTACGATAGGTTCTACTATTCTCCCAGATCATAAATGAATATCGTTGCATTTTGCAGGGAGAAGAGAAAATGTAGGCTGGTTATGAATATCAATGCACTACACAACTTTATTATTGGGGTTGGGGTTAGGTTGTACAGGTAGCTGGGTCTCATCATTTGATTGTTTGGTGGAGTACCTGATGGTAAGGAGAGTGGTTGCAGAAATTGTGATTAAGGTAATTGATTTGGGAAGGGGGGTTGTTGTCCTCTCCAATTTGGATTCCATTGGTTTTGATATGGTTGTTGTTGTTGTGGAGGCCAAGGAGTCCACATTAACAGATCAACATAGGGTGGGTTAGTTTGTTGCATGGGTGGGTAATTCATTTGATTTATATATTTCATTTGATTATAGGGAGGGTAACTCATTTGATTGAAAGAAGGATAGTTATTCCAACGATTAGAAGATGTAAATGGTATGTTAGGATTCATACCTTTTCCCCGTGGTTGCCATTGTTTTCTTTGTGTCAGCATATAGACAGCTTCAACTTCTTCATCAATTGGTTGTAATGTTGTCTTGATTCCTGGTAGAGAAGGACATTGTTGAGTCTCATGATCTTTATCACAGATGGTGCAGATTGGCTTTTTGTCCAATGGACATTCCCTTCGCGGGTGCTTGTCTCTGCATTTA
>JZKD02S2377463.1:236073-255781 GCA_000966675.3 Picea glauca
AACTTCCTAGAGAAATCATCTATAAAAGTAACAAAATATGATTATACTCCATACGAAATAGTAGGGGATGGTCCCCAAACATCAGAATGGATATAGTCAAGGATTCCCTCACTGGTGTGTCTTCTGGTTTTAAATTTCTGCCTATTCTATTTTCCATAAAGACAGTGCTTGCAAAACTCTAACTTTAAAGACTTTAGACTAGGAAGTAACTTGCGATCAGATAATACCTTCAATCCTCTTTCACTCATATGGCCCAACCATTGATGCCATAGTTGAACATAATCATTGTCATTCTTGGATACAACTGTTGCATGATCTGACTTGGTTCTACCTTCTAACAGAAACAAGTTTCCAACCTTCTTCATCCTCATGACCATTAGGATTCCTTTGTAGACCTTCATAGCTCCACCTTGAACAATACTTTTATATCCTCCAGTATCTAAGACTCCCAAAGAGATTAGGTTCTTCCTTAGCTCAGGTACATGTCTCACAACAGTTAGTATCTTAACAGATCCATCAAACATCTGAATTCGAATGATACCAATTCCCACAACTTTACATGATATTTCATTTCCCATGTAAACAATTCCATCATCTATAGACTGGTAAGTAATAAACCAATGTCTATGAAGATACATGTGATTTGAAGAACCAGAATCTAATAACCATTGTTGATCATATCTTGAAACAACACTAATTGATACAACTTTATCAGTCATACTTGAACCTTTTGCTGAACCTGTTTCGACTGCATTTGCTTTCTTGGTCTCTTTTGGAGGGTCTTCTTTGGAGGCTTGTTGTCGATTCCAACAATCCTTCTTCAGGTGTCCAGATTTTCCACAAAACCAACACTTAAGCTTGCTCTTCTTGCCCTTCAACTTTGACTAAGAGAAATCCCTCTTAGTATGTCCTCTTTCTTTAGGTCTTCCTCTGACCACCATCACGTCAAATGTAGAGGTTTCTAAATTGGATTTCTTCCTTGTTTCCTCATACAGTAAAGTTCCAGCAATAACATCAAACTCAATACTTTATGTTGAATTGAAACTAATAGAGGTAACAAAGTGATCCCATGACTCGGGAAAATAACACAATAATGTAATTCCCTTGTCTTCATATTCAAATTTCACACCCATGTTAGTCAACTGGACTAAAAGAGTATTAAAAGTATTTAAATGATCATCTATTTTTGTACCTTCCTTCATGTGCAAACTGTAAAATTGTCTTTTCAGGAAGATCCTTTTCATCAACGATTTCGTCATATACAAGCTTTCCATCTTCGTCCACAAACCGGTTGTTGTCTTCATCTGAAATGGTCATGGGTTTCTTTGATTTTCCCAAAATTGGCTTCACCATGCCTTGTTGCACAAGAAGATCGTGCATCTTCACCTTCCAGATCTCAAAATTTCTTTTGCCATTGAACTTATTGATTTCAAACTTATCACTCTGAGTTTTCACCATTTCAATAGATCAATGTGCCTTTCAACAGCATAGGGTCTTCGTGGATTTATACAGGAGTGGATTATGTTTTCTCGCCTTCTAATAAAAAAATTAGACCTCCCCCTCTACCAAAGAAGAAACAAACCATGACCTCGTCGCCCCTATGAGCTAAATGGATCGTATCAATATTACCTGGACCGTGTAGCTCTTTCCCTTCCTCACTGCACCCTCCTGATGTCATCTTCATCATCAAATTCATGTTCGTCTACATCATCGAATTTTGAATGATGTGCTTATGCTTCTGCTGGAAGTTCCAGAACATAGACTGGATTGACTGACAAAGATGTAGAATTATGCTAGACATAAACTAGTAATTGATCACAGTGAGATCTTTTCTGATATTCGTCTTCATAAGCATGATCCAAGCTGCCTGCAACGTCGAAAATTTCAAACGATTCCCTATTGAGATTAAAGGAGTTAAATGTAGATGTCTCCTTATTGTTGTTATCGTCTCTATGGATTGTCGACACCTGTGATGCAACACTTGGTAATTGGGATATTACCAGAGGCATTTGATTGGGATAAACCACATTCTAGCAGCTAAACATCGTTCTTCGAAATCTGTCGGCGCACCCTTCCCGAGGTTAGACTGGCGCGGTTTTTTGAAAATGTGAATTTCATAAGGACATTACTAAATCGACGCTCCCATCATGTAGAGGCCCCAACGTTGATGCAAAAATCGATGCTCCCATGGGCATGGGAAAAACGACGCTCTAGCAATCAATGTAAAAGCTAAAAATCTCCCTTCAACAAATCGACAACTCATCTAGCAAGGCGTGCATCCATACGTTCAAGCGCACAAGCGGTCTATCCACGCTGTATACTTAAGCATCAACGCATTTCTCCATAGCCAAATCACTCTCCCTGAGCTCTGATACCATTTGTTAACTTTTCAACCACAAATCGAAAACTAAAATGTAGAAGAAACATTTCAGAAACAGATCAAACACATAACACGAAGATTACGTGGTTCGCCCAACTTCGGGCTACATCCACCAAGAAGGATATCGGTTTATCTTATTGTTCATAATATGGAGAGTTACAATAGGCTCAATCTCCTCATCTCTCACTATATCATCCTATACGAGCATACACAAATTTATAGCAATTTACACAAGAAACTGATTATTGAATGCATTCATATCCAAATTCTAACTTAGTCTAATTAGTTATAACCAACACTCAACAATAGGATCTAAAATCCAATTCTGGAGGAATTCGTTGTCACCTAATTCCAACAAATTCTTGTTTTCGAAGAGTGTTGAGTCTTCTTAAAATGTTTTATTAGTCAAAACAAAATTAAAGACTACTAAGAGTTGTGTTCAAGTCAATGCTAATCTAGAGCCAAAGTTTCAATGAAATTCAATGACTCGTTAAGAGTGAAGTCGATAATCGTGTCCAAGTGCCAGATGGAAATGAAGTCAAATAAAGGTTATTGTAAGAAAGTGAAGTAATGAATAAAGTCAAGTTTGAAATTGGAGTCGTTAAATCTTGAGTCATGAAGAAGTCATTGATCTCTTGTATGAAAATTGAGAAGGGTGCATGATCGACACTCAAAATTAAAGTTACGAGTTTAAGTGAACATGAAGTCCATTGAGGTAAAATGATGGAGTCAAATGGAAGGTTGAGAGCCTATCCTAGTGAGAGTGATAGATTCTAGTTATGTCATTGTCTAAGTCAAGTTGAAAGAGTCAATCAATTGTCAGTATTGGAAATCTCGATGAAACAAAAGTCAGGTTATTGTTTGTACAAAATTGAGTCCGAGTTGAAACTAGACATTTTGACAATAGGCAAGTTTTTTTTTTTTTGGCATGTACCACGTGTTATGAAGAGATGAAGAATAAAAATTAATGGAAAAATTAATATGTCTTGTTGGACATTGATCAACTCCAATGAGAAACATATTTTCGTAAGCATGTAATTGCAAGTGTGAAGAAAGAAGAAGCAAACTTTGACAAGACAATATAATGGAAAGAAGAATTATATAGAGAAAATGATGCATACTTCATAAAGATGACTTAAACAGAAAAGAGGATTTGTGGCAGAAAACCTACAACAAGAGAATTTGTAACAAAAGACAACTTCCAACTAAGGTTGGGTATAAGCTGTTGAGGCAACTCCACAATCATGGTGTGGGTAGATTTGTTTAAAGGAAGGAGCAGGTGAAGCTCTTGAGAGGAAGTAATAAAGTGCAGAATCCTACAACTATGGGAGTTTAGGAGCAAAGGAAGCTTAGAAGGTTCTAGGGGAAGGAATAAGGAATACCAAAAGGCCAATTTTAGGAGATAAAATTGATCAGGTATTGTGTATCACGATGAAACAAAGTTGTTGCTGTAGATGCAATTTGCAACTAATAGTGAGAATTGAGAAACACATAGAGGAAGAGAGTGATCTAGTTTATTTTGAGAATGAAATGAAGGAAGAAATATAACAATGAAATATATAGATATATTGCGAGATACACAAAAATATTGCAATAAACATAGCGATATAGTAATGCACAATTTTTATTAATGAGAGAATGTACAGAAACTTTAAAATTATAGAGTGAATGAATCGCTAGAATGGTGGTATCTTATTTATGAGAAGATATGTGATGACTACGATCATTCACAAAAAGAAGATGATGTTTACAATGAGGATCTAGAGGTATTTTTAACGTAAAAAAAAATCCAAAACCCTAACCTCAGAAGATGAAACACCAAAAGGTTTACGAGCCCCGGGTAATTGGTACGTCAACTTCCCAAGGGCACAACTTTTGCATACGATCTTCGTTTGGGGCACACGATAGCTCGTTTGAAAAGTCTATCCGAGGATTATACATTTTTCCATCACACTTCGGCTAAATCCTATAGTGTGACTATTATGTTCCCAAAAAACACTGTTTAGGTCCTCAAAACGACACATAATTTTAGGATCCAAAAATCTCTAGACAAACTGCCAAAGTGGAAGCCCTTGTTTTGAGCCAGTGGAATAGTTGGGTGGCCACCAATTTCCTCTTAGAACAATCCCCCTGTAGGAATAAATGTTCTCCATTGTGTCAAGTCCTCAGGGAATATTTTGTTGAATCTTAACCATAGTGAGTTGCTTGTCTTGCTGAAGAAGTTGTCCTCCTTAGCTTGTTGAAGGTTGTTATCAACTTGTTGTTGGAGGGGTTGGATCTGTTTAGCCAATATCGTTGCATGATCTGATATAGTATGGGAGGAATATGTTAGTGAATATGCAACATGAAGAACATGAAGGGATTTATCATAACTTGGTTTGAATGGGCAGTCTGGAGGCACCCCTATAGGTGCAATAGGAATATCTATAATCTTGTTGATTTGCTTCTGCTGGATAGAAGGGTCTTGGGCCGAGGCTATGGTGGTTGCAGTGTCCTTCTCTTCTGATCAGGTTGTGAAGAGGCTAAACTTTGCGGTATTAGAGAATACTTTGAGGCACTGTTTTGTCGGGACAATAGTCGAAACTACCTCTGGTATCCTGTAGGGCTGACCCCCAGAGTAACAATGACGCTACAGGGTCGAGACTCATAAACAACATGACGCCTCCACATATATGACTGGCCTAAAATAAAATCATAGACTTTCAGTGGGGAAACATTACACAGTACCTAATCCTTGAAGGTCTTGATGTCATATGACATGCGACACTTTTGGCTGACACAATGATATCGTTCCTAGCTTAGCCATCCGATGTTGTATGGTTGTGGGTGTGGCATGGTTGGAAAATCCAATTTCTTGATGACCTCTGCTGAGATGAGATTCTTCTAGCTTCCTCTATCAATAATAAAATGCAACAGGGTCCCCTTCACCCACATATATGAATAGAAAATACGCTCCCCCTCCTCAGGATTCTCTGGTTCTTATAGCTGGATTGTTGTAGTCATGACAATAGCAGTGGGTTCTACATCAATTATATGTTTCCTTTTATTATTGTCTAAATCAAAGTCCAAGTTGGGGCTCGTCTCTATTTATTTGAACTCGACCACCAATGATTTCTTTGTACGACATTCATTGGTGTTGTGCCAAGGAATTTTCTAGAAGTCCCACCACTTCCCAATGTCCTTCTTCATCTTCTTGTTACCCTTATTTTCCTGTGTCTTGGATGAGTTGTCTTGATGTTGATTATTTTGTGAGTTATGGTTTCCTTTACCATACTTTGGTTGTTACGGATTTGCAAACTCAAATTCCCGCTTGGTCTTCTTCTTAAATTTATGTTCTGTTTTGACAACATATCTATAAGTGACTCCGAGTGATGAGATGTCCATAAACTCCATTTTGGTTTGGATGTACCCATGTTGATCCCCGCTGTATTTTAGAGCCATATGTCGCTCAAATTATTTGATACCCATCTTGGTGTGCAAGGTATGGAAGGTATTTGTGAACCCCAACATTCTTTGGTCTTTCTTTTAATGCTACGTGGTCCATCTCATGCACAGGTCATAATAGTTTCCCACAGGGTAATATTTCTCCTTGACTGCATCCATAAAAAAATCCCAAGTGGGCTTGGCCCCAAATATTCCATACTCCTTTGTGGTATTTTTCTCTTAATAAGTTTCCCACCAATGTTTGACATGGGAGAGAGCCTTAAGGAGCACAATTTTGATCTTTTATTTGTCGGAAAAATTGTGAATAGAGAAATAACCTTCTAGCAAATTTAACAATTCTCCAGAGCCTCTGCATCAATCTGACCTTCAAATATGGGAATAACAAAATTAACTTGTACCTTGAATGGGGTAGCGTCTCCAAAGTGACTGCTTGACGAAGATGAGTCTATTACTGTTGGCGACCATTGAAGGATTTGGGAAAAATTCTCCAACATCTCGTTCCTCTATTGTGCGAGGTCTTCCATGAGAAACGACTTGATGAGATCTTCTGCTCCCCCCATCTTTCTTATCTCCTGCCATGGGAGGCTGCTTGGGCCGGAGAGAGCAATTTTCCTCAAGAGAAACTAGCTTGAAACCCAAGTCTCTATACCCTTACCTCATCGGGGATATGCACAGGAAATGAAAATGAGTAGTTTGGTCTTATACCACCGATCCAGATTATTTTGAGAATGAAATGAAGATGGAAATATAAAAATGAAATATACAGAGATATTGCGAGATACATAGAAATATTGCAATAAACACAAAGATACAATAATGCACAATTTTTAATAATGATAGAATGTACATAAATTGTAAAATTAAATAGTGAATGACTCNTGTTGAGGCAACTCCACAATCATGGTGTGGGTAGATTTGTTTAAAGGAAGGAGCAGGTGAAGCTCTTGAGAGGAAGTAATAAAGTGCAGAATCCTACAACTATGGGAGTTTAGGAGCAAAGGAAGCTTAGAAGGTTCTAGGGGAAGGAATAAGGAATACCAAAAGGCCAATTTTAGGAGATAAAATTGATCAGGTATTGTGTATCACGATGAAACAAAGTTGTTGCTGTAGATGCAATTTGCAACTAATAGTGAGAATTGAGAAACACATAGAGGAAGAGAGTGATCTAGTTTATTTTGAGAATGAAATGAAGGAAGAAATATAACAATGAAATATATAGATATATTGCGAGATACACAAAAATATTGCAATAAACATAGCGATATAGTAATGCACAATTTTTATTAATGAGAGAATGTACAGAAACTTTAAAATTATAGAGTGAATGAATCGCTAGAATGGTGGTATCTTATTTATGAGAAGATATGTGATGACTACGATCATTCACAAAAAGAAGATGATGTTTACAATGAGGATCTAGAGGTATTTTTAACGTAAAAAAAAATCCAAAACCCTAACCTCAGAAGATGAAACACCAAAAGGTTTACGAGCCCCGGGTAATTGGTACGTCAACTTCCCAAGGGCACAACTTTTGCATACGATCTTCGTTTGGGGCACACGATAGCTCGTTTGAAAAGTCTATCCGAGGATTATACATTTTTCCATCACACTTCGGCTAAATCCTATAGTGTGACTATTATGTTCCCAAAAAACACTGTTTAGGTCCTCAAAACGACACATAATTTTAGGATCCAAAAATCTCTAGACAAACTGCCAAAGTGGAAGCCCTTGTTTTGAGCCAGTGGAATAGTTGGGTGGCCACCAATTTCCTCTTAGAACAATCCCCCTGTAGGAATAAATGTTCTCCATTGTGTCAAGTCCTCAGGGAATATTTTGTTGAATCTTAACCATAGTGAGTTGCTTGTCTTGCTGAAGAAGTTGTCCTCCTTAGCTTGTTGAAGGTTGTTATCAACTTGTTGTTGGAGGGGTTGGATCTGTTTAGCCAATATCGTTGCATGATCTGATATAGTATGGGAGGAATATGTTAGTGAATATGCAACATGAAGAACATGAAGGGATTTATCATAACTTGGTTTGAATGGGCAGTCTGGAGGCACCCCTATAGGTGCAATAGGAATATCTATAATCTTGTTGATTTTATTCTACTGGATAGAAGGGTCTTGGGCCGAGGCTATGGTGGTTGCAGTGTCCTTCTCTTCTGATCAGGTTGTGAAGAGGCTAAACTTTGCGGTATTAGAGAATACTTTGAGGCACTATTTTGTCGGGACAATAGTCGAAACTACCTCTAGTATCCTGTAGGGCTGACCCCCCAGAGTAACAATGATGTTATAGGATCGAGACTCATAAACAACATGACGCCTCCACATATATGACTGGCCTAAAATAAAATCATAGACTTCCAGTGGGGAAACATCACACAATACCTAATCCTTGAAGGTCTTGATGTCATATGACATGCGACACTTTTGGCTGACACAAAGATATCGTTCCTAGTAGAGCCATCCGATGTTGTATGGTTGTGGGTGTGGCGTGGTTGGAAAATCCAATTTCTTGATGACCTCTGCTGAGATGAGATTATTCTAGCTTCCTCTATCAATAATAAAATGCAACAGGGTCCCCTTCACCCACATATATGAATAGAAAATACGCTCCCCCTCCTCAGGATTCTCTGGTTCTTATAGCTTGATTGTTGTAGTCATGACAATAGCAGTGGGTTCTGCATCAATTATATGTTTCCTTTTATTATTGTCTAAATCAAAGTCCAAGTTTGGGCTCGTCTCTATTTATTTGAGCTCGACCACCAATGATTTCTTTGTACGACATTCATTGGTGTTGTGCCAAGGGATTTTTTGGAAGTCCCACCACTTCCCAATGTCCTTCTTCATCTTCTTGTTACCCTTCTTTTCCTGTGTCTTGGACGGGTTGTCTTGAGGTTGATTATTTTGTGAGTTATGGTTGTTACAGATTTGCAAACTCAAATTCCCGCTTGGTCTTCTTCTTAAATTTATGTTCTGTTTTGACAACATATCTATAAGTGACTCCGAGTGATGAGATGTCCATAAACTCCAATTTGGTTTGGATGTACCCATGTTGATCCCCGCTGTATTTTAGAGCCATATGTCGCTCAAATTATTTGATACCCAACTTGGTGTGCAAGGTATGGAAGGTATTTGTGAATCCCAACATTCTTTGGTCTTTCTTTTAATGCTATGTGGTCCATCTCATGCACAGGTCATAATAGTTTCCCACAGGGTAATATTTCTCCTTGACTGCATCCATAAAAAAATCCCAAGTGGGCTTGGCGCCAAATATTCCATACTCCTTTGTGGAATTTTTCTCTCAGTAAGTTTCCCACCAATGTTTGACATGGGAGAGAGCCTTAAGGAGCACAATTTTGATCTTTTATTTGTCAGAAAAATTGTGAATAGAGAAATAACCTTCTAGGAAATTTAACAATTCTCCAGAGCCTCTGCATCAATCTGACCTTCAAATATGGGAATAACAAAATTAACTTGTACCTTGAATGGGGTAGCGTCTCCAAAGTGACTGCTTGACGAAGATGAGTCTATTACTGTTGGCGACCATTGAAGGATTTGGGAAAAATTCTCCAACATCTCGTTCCTCTATTGTGCGAGGTCTTCCATGAGAAACGACTTGATGAGATCTTCTGCTCCCCCCATCTTTCTTATCTCCTGCCATGGGAGGCTGCTTGGGCCGGAGAGAGCAATTTTCCTCAAGAGAAACTAGCTTGAAACCCAAGTCTCTATACCCTTACCTCATCGGGGATATGCACAGGAAATGAAAATGAGTAGTTTGGTCTTATACCACCGATCCAGATTATTTTGAGAATGAAATGAAGATGGAAATATAAAAATGAAATATACAGAGATATTGCGAGATACATAGAAATATTGCAATAAACACAAAGATACAATAATGCACAATTTTTAATAATGATAGAATGTACATAAATTGTAAAATTAAATAGTGAATGACTCGCTAGAATGGTGGCATCTTATCTCTAAGAAGAGATGTGATGCTATGCTAAGTCACAAGAAGATGATGATGTTTACAATGAAGCTCTAGATACCTTTTTAACATAAATAAAATCCAAAACCCTATTCTCGAAAGATGAAATGCCAAAAGGTTTGCGGGCCCTAATCATGGTAGTTCATATGCCAACTTCCCAAAGGGCGTAAATTTTGCATACGATCTTCGTTTGGGGTGCACGATAGCTCGTTTGAAAGCTCTATATGAGGACTACACATTTTTTCGTCGCAATAGGCTAAAGCCTTAAGTGTGAACGTGTCAGGTCCAAAAAACGTTGTTTAGGGATGCAAAATGACCGAGGAAGTTTAGGACTCGAAAATATGTAGACAAACTACCAAGGTGGAAACCCTTGTTTTGAGCCAATGGAATAGATGGGTGGCCACTGAATTCTTCTTGGATCACAGATGGAAATGACTATGGATATTTAGACAAAGAGTTCATAAAGAAACCACATAAAAGTAGAAAAAGACATGGACTCCATGACAAACAAAAATGATAGAGATAGTCAAAGTAGATGGACTCCTATGAATGAACAAAAAAAGGACAAAGAGGAAAGAGAAAGAGATAAGAATGAGAAAATTATATGCATGAAAAAAAAAAAAGACAAAGAGGTAAGAGAAAGAGATAAGTAAGAGAAAGAGATAAGAATGAGAAAATTATATAGTGACAAAGAGAAGGGTAACATAATGACAAGGAGGAAGCATAATATAATCAAAAGTGAAGTAGCGGAAGCGTTTTCGACGAAGAAGAATGAACAAGCAAAGCAGTATACATAGAAATGATGTATGTTTTTAAGATGTGAGAAACCCATGAAGCATAAACATCCATCGAATTTTATTGGTCCTCTGTAATAATGCTTTAAAGATAACAAATTGTATTGGTCCTTTCCGAGCATTACATTTACAAATGAATGGTATGTTGAGTGAGCTAAACCATTCAATTTCCACCCATATTTATATCTTTATGAAGTGGAAGAAGAGACAAGCATTGATTCTATTGGAATAGTCATCTATACATATGTAATAAATGATAAATGAGGACATATTGCATGTCCAAATTGATGTAGTTGAAAACAACTTTTTTTTTNAAATTTAACAATTCTCCAGAGCCTCTGCATCAATCTGACCTTCAAATATGGGAATAACAAAATTAACTTGTACCTTGAATGGGGTAGCGTCTCCAAAGTGACTGCTTGACGAAGATGAGTCTATTACTGTTGGCGACCATTGAAGGATTTGGGAAAAATTCTCCAACATCTCGTTCCTCTATTGTGCGAGGTCTTCCATGAGAAACGACTTGATGAGATCTTCTGCTCCCCCCATCTTTCTTATCTCCTGCCATGGGAGGCTGCTTGGGCCGGAGAGAGCAATTTTCCTCAAGAGAAACTAGCTTGAAACCCAAGTCTCTATACCCTTACCTCATCGGGGATATGCACAGGAAATGAAAATGAGTAGTTTGGTCTTATACCACCGATCCAGATTATTTTGAGAATGAAATGAAGATGGAAATATAAAAATGAAATATACAGAGATATTGCGAGATACATAGAAATATTGCAATAAACACAAAGATACAATAATGCACAATTTTTAATAATGATAGAATGTACATAAATTGTAAAATTAAATAGTGAATGACTCACTAGAATGGTGGCATCTTATCTCTAAGAAGAGATGTGATGCTATGCTAAGTCACAAGAAGATGATGATGTTTACAATGAGGCTCTAGATACCTTTTTAACATAAATAAAATCCAAAACCCTATTCCCGAAAGATGAAATGCCAAAAGGTTTGCGGGCCCTAATCATGGTAGTTCATATGCCAACTTCCCAAGGGTGTAAATTTTGCATACGATCTTCGTTTGGGGTGCACGATAGCTTGTTTGAAAGCTCTATATGAGGACTACACATTTTTTCGTCGCAATAGGCTAAAGCCTTAAGTGTGAACGTGTCAGGTCCAAAAAACGTTGTTTAGGGATGCAAAATGATCGAGGAAGTTTAGGACTCAAAAATATGTAGACAAACTACCAAGGTGGAAACCCTTGTTTTGAGCCAATGGAATAGATGGGTGGCCACTGAATTCTTCTTGGATCACAGATGGAAATGACTATGGATATTTAGACAAAGAGTTCATAAAGAAACCACATAAAAGTAGAAAAAGACATGGACTCCATGACAAACAAAAATGATAGAGATAGTCAAAGTAGATGGACTCCTATGAATGAACAAAAAAAGGACAAAGAGGAAAGAGAAAGAGATAAGAATGAGAAAATTATATGCATGAAAAAAAAAAAAGACAAAGAGGTAAGAGAAAGAGATAAGTAAGAGAAAGAGATAAGAATGAGAAAATTATATAGTGACAAAGAGAAGGGTAACATAATGACAAGGAGGAAGCATAATATAATCAAAAGTGAAGTAGCGGAAGCGTTTTCGACGAAGAAGAATGAACAAGCAAAGCAGTATACATAGAAATGATGTATGTTTTTAAGATGTGAGAAACCCATGAAGCATAAACATCCATCGAATTTTATTGGTCCTCTGTAATAATGCTTTAAAGATAACAAATTGTATTGGTCCTTTCCGAGCATTACATTTACAAATGAATGGTATGTTGAGTGAGCTAAACCATTCAATTTCCACCCATATTTATATCTTTATGAAGTGGAAGAAGAGACAAGCATTGATTCTATTGGAATAGTCATCTATACATATGTAATAAATGATAAATGAGGACATATTGCATGTCCAAATTGATGTAGTTGAAAACAACTTTTTTTTTTCTATTACAAACTGACCTTCCTATTTGTAACTATCATCAAGATCTACTGATAACTAGCTATGATACCCCCGGATAGGGTGCCAGCTYGGGTCCATGCAACTAGTGAATTTAATAGCCTTGGTCGTTCTCCCCCAAGACCATTCAGCATTATCAACATTTATGGGACAGGACGAGAATAAAACTAGAATAGGATGGATGGTTTCATGACGCACGTAATGCCACAATAGTTCCAACCCTGGAATGGTACGAGGAGCACGCGGCCCGTCAACTCGGCTTCTTTGGATTTTTTCCTTGGAATTTCAGTTATTATCCGACAAGTAAGTGATATGGTTTTAGTCATTTTTCTCTGCCTCTTCCTCTGACTCCCAGTCGCCACTCTAGTTTTCCCTCCCCCGACTTTCACTGTCTGCTTCTAGTTTTCCTCTTCATTTCTCCTGCCTCTATGCCTAGAGGGCAAGGGAAGCCCAAACGCGGTCTTGCATACTATAGCTTCGTCGCCAGGAAACGCAGGATTGGATCCTCCTCCTCTTCCATGGCATTCAACCTTTCGATTACCAACCCTGGAGGCCCTTCTAGTGTATCCTCTCCTTCCACTGCCTACAGTTGGACTAATGTGGATCCTCCCAGAACTCTCATTGAGGAAAAGCACCCTCCAGTTCCACCACAATCTCTCCCTGCTTCCCATCTCATCTTAGCTTCTGATATTCTTGTGCCACCCCGCACTTCTAGCTCGATCATACCTACCTTTGACTCTGTCGTGGTAATGGGAACTTGCATCGTTGAAGAGGATACCCACCCGCCTAGTCGGCCACCTTCAACTACAACTTTGGCGTCGGGCATCTCCAGCACATGTCGTCTTTCACAGGAGCAACTCGAGTTGATATTGGACATGCGAAGGAACATAGTGGAGCAGCTCCACCTCCATGATATCCTTAGCCAACGACTGGACATGTTATTCGATTGTCTCTCCAGTGATCCAGATAAGAGAAGGTGTCCAACCTGCTGCCAACCTTTTGTTTTTGTTCTTTCCTGGTCTCCTTCACCAGACAACAATGGCTCCATGGGTTTGCCAAATGTTTGAATCAACTTTGCTTTACTGTTTCAGTTACTTTTTTGCTGAGTTTCAGTTACTTTTTTGCTGAAGACTTACGCAAAAATAGCTATATGATGGTTATGTTTACTATTTACATTTCATTGTTTTCACAAACCTTAAGACATGCCACATATTCTGGTTTCCATATATATGGAAAAACAGGGGGCGGTTTTTGGCTATGTGTAATGACAAGATTTTAAGAAAATAAATTATTTACTTTAAAAAAACTAGCTTCGATAGCACTTGTAATAACATACTTAGGTGGACTTTGAAAGTGAATTCAATCAATGTTCATTGATTTTTATGTTGGTTGTATAGAAGATGCGGTCTTTAGATAAAAAAAAAAATTAGAATCTATTGTATCCAATGATTGCATCTCGTATTTAATTACCATGGATATCGACATACAAAATATGTGATGAAATGCTGATCAACATGAGATTCTATGGTGGTCATTACATCTTCTCAAGCATTTCATGGAGTGACTTCATTGATTTGGAATTACAATTTCAATATGGGAAAAAGTGAATGGAAGAGATCTTTCTTTTTTTTAATTTGTTTTTTTCAACTAGGCTAAGCCTAGGTCAGGGTCAACTCCAATGTTGTATGGAAGAACAATCGAGAGAGAGATATTAGACATTTTTGAAAAGTGAATTTTTTCCCACAAACGGCACTCACCCTCAAAACCTCTCTGTGAGATTTGAATCTATGATCTCATGAGAACTAAACCCACAAAAACCAATTGGTCTATACCTCATGGGTTTGGGAGACAAGTGTTGTCTAAATGTTCTATGTTTTGACATTTTTTTGCTTAAATGATATAAAAATGTGCAAAATCACTATTTTGTGTTGTTTAAATTGCATTTATGAATGCACAGATTTAACAATTCAAATCTACACATTAACAATTTCTTAGTGAATTTCGAGATAATATGACCTAAAATCAGCCAAAACTTAAAACCCGGGAGATATCCTTGTGGTGGAGACAATTTTGTTATTATATTTTTTATTTATTTTATAAACTAGCAGAGTTACATAATTGTGGCTAATCAACTCCAAAAGGTTGATAAGATGAAAAGAATTCTTAAAAGAATATATTAAATTTTATTATTGATTAACAAATAAATTGTTGAGCTTCATTTTCATTTATCTCGTGTTAATATTTTAATTTCTGTTAATNAGTACTTTAACATAATATTTCTCATTAAATGTTTTATCTATATCAAAAGATCTAGGAAAATGATGTTGCTCAAAGGATGCAAAAATTACACTTAATGCAAGATGTACTCGTTTGAGATAAAGAAACACAAGAGGGCCTTTTTATCTTATTTTTGTTTCTATATTATCCTTTACTACATATTTTTAATGCAATTTATTAGCCTCAGAGACCACCTTCCTTTCTTTAGGTATTGTTCAACTTAATCATTAGGTTGGCTTGTGGCACAAAGATGTTAGCTACTTTGAAAGTTAGGATTTGTTATTCGCGTGTTAATTTCATTGCATCTTGTATGTATTAGCTGTGGTCTTTGTTTATCTTTTTGATGTCTTCATCTAGGATTTTAATTGTGTCCTTCCAATCATTAATATCAATGTCAATTTGATCAACTAATTTTTTATTTATTTTTATGTAAGTAGGTTGGGAAGGAACCTCTAGAAGTACATTATGCCACATGGTTATAGAGTATAAACACATTTTCCATCCTCCTGTGTGATTTAATCAATCTCCCAAATGGGAGGATAATGTTATTACTTCCATGAAAATCTCATGCATATTTACTACGAATTTGTAAAAAAGCTTTTGTATTAGTGTAGTCTCATCATGGATTTCTATCATGTTCATGATACAATTTCTTGTATTATATTTAGAAATTTATAATATTTTATTTGATTCTTCAACTTGACAATTTATGTCTTTTATGCTTGTATCTCCTTGTTCATTTTCAGGCCCTTAGAACTCTTCCATTGTCCAAGACCTCAAGGGAATTCTTCTTTGTTTTTATTTTTTACTCTAAATGTTTAGTAACTTCGTATTCATGATGTTCTACCCCATGTTTTCCTTAGATTTGAGACCCTTTGACTTAAATAGATCATGGTATGTTTATTTTAATGGATTGTTGAGTGGAGGACTTTCCCTTATGAGTATCAATGATCCTTGCATAGGTATCATCGACAAGATTGCCCTTCATTAACTTTTCCTTTGTTGTGTGTACTAATGGAAAATCTATCATTGTCGCTCTTTGAATTGGAGTATTCTCATCTTGTTTAGTTGTAGAGATTCCTAGATCTACAATAACATTAGGGTTATTGCTAGAATTTAATTTTTAGCTTGTTCTTCTGAGTTTCTCTTTTCCTTTCTATGACCTCCTCATAACTCATCACCCTCTTTAACTTGTTGTTTTGATATTCTTTGTTAGAATATGGCTACCCTATGTTCACAACACTTCTATGATTTGTTATGACTTTATTAGGGTTGCGCATTTTGAAAAATTTTGTTGGCCTATCTTCTCAACTTCCATCATTGTGAAGAGAGCATTTGGTATCATACCTATATTTGGCACTTTAGGCCAAGAAATATTTAATGAGCCAAATTACATACTTGTGCTAAGATGAATTATCTCATAGAAAGTTTTTTCTTTAAAAGGACACTGAGGTTACACTTGTTTATAAAGACAAATAGGGTCGGTTAAGGACTTCCTAAGAAATAGGTGCGATCAATCGTGGATTTTCAATAAATAACTCGTGGCTTCCCCTTTAAATATTTGAAAAAAAAAACTCTTGAGAAAAGCTAAAAGCAGTGAGTTGAGAAAATCCAAAAGTTGTGAGTTGAGGTTGTAAATGAATCACATGTGCACAACATTCCTTCCATGCAAACTTGATACCATCCCATCAAGAGTCTATAAATAAAGGAATCAAATCCAAGGGAAGAGATTCTAATGAGAAGCATCCTTATGCTAGAGGAATGTAGTGAAACTTATTAGATGCAAGTATATGAGTGTTACGAGCTAGGAATTAGTTCTTTAGTGTGATCAAAGCTTACGTGAGATTCAATCAATCATTAAGTTGGCTATCTTACCACAATAAATTTATGTTGGAACATAAAGCATTAATGGTTCATCACACATCTCCTAAGTTCATCCATTCAAATGATCAAAATACATCTAGACACATTCGGTCAAGAAATCGAACAACATACTACATCAGTCGGTTGCTCGACCAACATACTACATCATTCGAGCAGGTAGACAACATGCTTGTCGGTTTGACAGTCGACCAACAATCAAACATAGTTGGGCGGTGGATCGGATAGCCCAACAACCAATGACAAGTTGGATGAATAGTCAGTCGTGTCAAGCATCCCTGTCGATACAACTCAACATCATAGATTTGAAGGAGACGACTCTAACAATTGATGGTTACATGTGGAAAAGATATTCCATATTCTATGGAATTTGGTTATATATTGAGGCTATAAACAACAGAGTACCCCTTGGGTCATTATTAATATATAGATCATACAATAGATCATGTGGATCAATATGTGAAATATGCACTGTGATGTTTTGATCAAAGTGCACTCTACTTAAGTGTTGAAATGGTGTCTTTATACACCACCCTATATCTTCAAAAAAATAAAATCCTCTCCGATTATCTGTAGTATTGTGTTTTCTGTTTCATGTCATGTTCCACCCTATTCCCCAACATGGTATTAGATCTGATGGTTTAAAACCTCGACCTGTTATCTGCAAACCATGTTGAGTTGGATCCATTATGTGATTGACTCTGGGTTAGTGGTTTGTTGGTTGAACTTATTGAAACATACCAATTTTTGTCTAGATAACGAAGATGGATTCAAAGCTTGATCTTGTTGTTCTAAGCAAATCAAAGGACTGTGGAAGTATACGAAGGATGTGATTTCAGATCCAACATATGACCTACATTTAGTGGGATATTCGATTTCACCTAAGTGGAATCTATTTCCCTCATCAATTCCAGAAGAAGTTGAATTCGATGTTTGACTCAGTCGACGAAAGACACGTCATGCATTTGCAGAAAGAGTTGATCTCTCTTGATCTTCATTCTTTTGAAAAAATGCAGGACTATTTGGTGCATGTCAAAGAAATCCAATTGAAATTGGGTGAATGTGGAAAAAACTATTAGAAGAAATATGGAAAACGCATCGAGCTGGTCCTGATGAACTTGAGAAAACCATTCGACTTGTCTGTGTCGAATTTATGCACCAACTGGAAAGCACACAAGGAAGATGGTAAGTATTACACATTTGAATCTTTCGATGGCCTTTTGATTACTGATCAACATATACTTCTTGAAGAAGGAAATATTGGTGGTAAACACCAAGCCCAATTTCTTAAGGGAAAGAACAAGAAGGATCCTAGGGATATAGTATGATTTTTTTCCTCTACATAAAAAGTTGCATAGTACAACCAGAAACCTAAAGAGTAGAGAGATGCACCTCATGGAAGTCGAAAGAAAAATACATGTCAGTGTTATGGAAATATTGGACATGTGGAGAAAGTTTTCTATAATATGCGAGATGATTTAGAGGAGAAGGTTAAACTCCTTGAAGGAGACATGTCCGTTGTATGATGACCTGCCGATAATTTCACTTTCCAAGTTGGAAATTCTTAGGCCTTGTTGTCTCATTTTGCACAAAATGAATGGGATGTTGACTCTAGGTGCATTCATCACATGTCTAAGGATTCCTCCTTGTTCACATGGTTGGATGAAGCTAAAGAGAGGAAAAGCAATGTTGTTGATGATTTCACTTTGGATGTTGTTAGTCAGGGTGATGTTACTTGTCAATATGAGAACATCGTCAATGTTTATCATGTGCCAAATCTCAGTGCCAATATATTTTATATTTCTCTATTAACATAGACAACTAAGATTGTGGAATCTTGGCTAGATCGATTTTATTTTCATGATTTGAAGAAAGGAAATTTGATTGCTCTTGATGGGATTCTCAATCCAATGGAAAGTTTGTACAAATTCTGTGACATGACTCGACCTGAAACTGAACTGAATACACTTGTTTCTCACACTAATGAGAAAATTCAAATTTTGCATGAGCGATTCAGACACCTGAATTTTCGAAGTCTATAGGCATTGGAAACTCAGAGCATAGTTGTTGGTTTACTGAAGGTCTTTCCCCTTGAAGGCGTTTGTAAGGTTTGTGTGCTTGGGAAGCATCATCAGTCACCATTTAACTCTGTAAAAGTGTGGCGAACACAAAACCTATTGGAGTTGGTTCATAGTGATGTTTTTTGCATCAATCTACCTGCACTCCTATGTGAAAAACATAGTTACAAACTTAACTAGAACTGTGACCTCAAAACGAGAACTTTGGCCCAAAAAATTGTCTTTTTGGGTCAAAAAAATGAAATCAACCCCCGACTCAAAAAGTGACACTACCGGTAGCACCCTTTTTTTGGGGTGGTTAAAATTCTGACTTGTTTGTAGCCTTGATAATCGATACCATTGTGGACAAAACTCTTAAATTGAAAAGTGTTGTTACCTAGTAGCATCGTTTTTTTTTTTGTAATTAAAATTACAACCTAAATGAAATCATGGCCTACATGACTTCTACCATCACAAATAAAATCGTAAAAAAAGAGTCCTCCTAAATCATTACTTCAAAAACTATTTATTAAATTAATTTTATTTTATTTATAGAAAATAAATAAATGCGAAAGAAAAAAATCTCTGCAAACATGTTCTTTTAAAAAAATGAGTAAAAAACATTTTTATTTTTTTATTTTTTTAAGAAAAAGTTCAAAAAGAAAAAAACATTAAAAAATTGAATTTTTTCCCCGAAAAAAAAAAAAAAATAGTAAACACAATTTATTTTTTAAAACTTAAAAAACCAAAATTTAAGCAAAAATATAAACAAAAAATTGAAAAGAATCATTTTAAGAAAGAAATTAATAAAAAACACAAAAAATCACCCCACCCCCTCCTCGCCGCAAAGAAAAGTCACAAAAAATT
>JZKD02S2377463.1:255791-269577 GCA_000966675.3 Picea glauca
GTTGAATTCAAATGGACTAATTCTTGCCAGGAAGCATTTAATACACTTAAACATCAGTTATCTACAAATCCTATTCTTAGAGGACCTGATTGGACACTTCCCTTTCATATATCCTCATATGCTTCAGATACTGCAATAGGATCTATCTTGGGACAAGAAGAAAATCATCTCCCTTATGCTATCTAATTCATTAGCAAGAATATGACTCCTGCTGAACTCAATTATACAGTTACTGAAAAGGAATTCTTAGCAGTTATCTATGCCATTAATAAATTTAGACATTACATTACTGGATACTCTACTCTTGTCCATATTGATCACTCAGCTATCAAATATTTAATAAACAAACCTATCACAAATGCTCGAGTCACTAGATGGTTACTATTATTGCAAGAATTTGATATTACAATTGTAGATAGACCAGGAAAAGAAAATGTAGTTGCTGATTTCCTTTCTCGGTTAAAACCTGATGATGATACCCCAGTAGATGATTCCTTTCCTGATGAATATCTATTTGCAGTATCTTCTCACTCACCTTGGTATGCAGATATCGCTAATTATTTGGTTGCAGGGAAGTTACCACCACACCTATCCCACCGAGAGAAAAGAAGAATCATTTAACAAAGCTCTCAGTATAGCTGGATAAGTGGGTGTCTTTTCCACACAGGACCTGATCAAGAAATCCGAAGGTGCATTAGCAAAGACGAGGTTTATAATCTACTAAAATCTTGTCATGATGGCCCTTGTGGAGGGCATTTTGCTGATAAGAGAACAACACATAAAATTCTCAGGATGGGGTACTGTTGGCCCTCACTTTTCAAAGATGCAAAGAAATATGTCCAGGCCTGTGATAGCTGCCAAAGAGTGGGCCAACCTAATCATAGAGATGAAATTCCATTAAACCCCCAAATAGTACTTGAACCATTTGAAAGATGGGCCTTAGACTTTATAGGACCCCTGTAGGACCCATTAACACCCCATCCAATCAAAAAGTTTACATAGTGTTTAGCACAGACTATATGACCAAATGGGTGGAAGCTAAATCACTCCACAGAGTGACTGAAGAAGTAGTTATAGATTTCTTATTTGAATACATCTTCATTAGATTTGGAGTGCCAAGAGAATTAGTTACAGATGGAGGACCTCCTTTCACTTCTCATGGTTTTAAAGCCACACTTTAAAAATATCATATTCAACATAGAATGACTACAACATACCACCCCCAAGCCAATGGACAAGTGGAAAGCACAAATAAAGTAATAGAAACCATTCTCACAAAAACAGTGAAGGAAAACAGAAAGGACTGGTCTCACAGGCTCCCTGAAGCATTATGGGCCTATGGAACTACTTGGAGAAATACTACAGGATTCTCTCCCTATGAATTAGTCTATGGAAAGAGTGTTGTCTTTCTTGTGGAATTTGAAATCAAAACCTTAAGGACTGTTTTAACTTTCAACCTTGATTTGACCGATGCACAAACAGCCAGGTTGCAGCAGCTTAATGAATTGGATGAAAAAAGACTAGATGTCATTAATCAGACAACTATGATCCAACAACAAAGATCAAAATGGCATGACAAAACTATCAATCATAAGCAGTTCCAAAAAGGTAACTGGGCCTTACTGTATGACTCTCGGTTCAAAGAATTTCAAGGGAAACTACGTACAAGATGGCTTGGACCTTACGAAGTAGACACTGTTTTTCCCAATGGAACAGTAAGGCTCCTCACAATCGATGACTCTAAAACACCATTACTTGTAAATGGTCATCGTCTCCGTCTGTACCAGTGCCCTATTTCCAAAGAAGATTTTAAGGCTACATGTGTGGCAGACTCTCATTACCTCTTTTTAGAGGGGGCTCCTACCCCTCATTGCAATTAATTCTTTTTAAGTTAATTTCTTTAGTATTAGATTAGATTTCATTTACTAATAATCCCTGTCAAAGAAATACCATGTTACAATCGATTTTTGCAGATTCCCGATCAAAGCACAAGCCTACTAAGAAAGGACGATCCTACTTCAAGAAGAGGCAAGCCTTCCCATTGCTGAAACACCATTGTTCAACAACTCTTTTCTCTTTCTTCATTGTTGAAACACCATTGTTCAACAACTTTTTGATTTTCCCCATTGCTGAAACACCACTGTCAACAACCTTTCACCATTTTCCCATTGTTGAAACACCATTGTCAGCAACTTTTCGCCATTTTCCCATTACCGAAACACCATTGTTCCCCAATTCTTCACATTTTCCCATTGGTGAAACACCGCTGTCAGCAACCTTTCGCCTTTTCCCCATTGCTGAAACACCACTGTCAACAACTTTTCACCATTTTCCCATTTCTGAAACACCATTGTCAGCAACTTTTCACCATTTTCCCATTACCAAAACACTATTGTTCCACAATTCTTCACATTTTCCCAGTGACGAAACAACACCATTCAGCAATTGTTTCACCCTTCTTTCTATGGCTGAAACACCACTTCCTTAGTAGTATTCTGCAACATCACTCTTCAGCAAACATTTCTCTGTTCTTCCCTGGCTGAAACACCAACTTTTCAACATTCTCTGTCAATAAGATTTTGTGCTCTCATATTACATTTTTTCCTTCCAGTCAACAAATCCTTGATACAATTCATCTAACAAATCAAAAGTCTCTTCCACGACCATTGCAGAACTATTATGGACATGCATTATATTTTGTTTGAAGTACGAATCAAAAGGTAGAGGTGAGGTATGTAAATTTTATGTAAATACAATTAAGATATAGTTAATGAGAAGATTCCAACTCATCATTACCACTCATGTAAAATCATTATTAGTCGCACTTAAAAAGGGGGGGAGGAAATATCAAACTTTTCCACACGACTTAACCACCGCCATTCCTATTTACCACCCTTTTGTTTTTTTCACCACCATTTGCATGCCTTCACTCCAAAAACTCACTCTGCACAAAAGTTGTTTCTCGACTCTTGGACAGTGTATTTTACTGAGCTGATAGCTATGGGAGGCTTTGTTATACATTACGAACCTGCCATGACAACCCTATTAGAACTGTATCCAGAAGCTTATCATTTTTTTATGCAAGCAGGATGGCTCGGTTATTTTCAGAGACTCCAGGGGTATGTTCAACAACAGGTTCTCCAATTTGCTCAAAATCTCTAGGAAGACCATTCCATTGTTCAAGGGGTTCGGATTTCAGTTACAGAAGAGGATATAGTGCAAGTTTCGGGTCTCCCTACCAATGGCCTTCGCTTGTTCAGCTGCAAACATATCATCCTAAATGCCCAACATGATTTCCTCTTGCCAGGGGAACAAATTGAACCTAAAGGCCGGGGTGTCCGACTCAACTCGTTGCCGCCTCCATGGCCAGAAGTTGCAAAATTCGTCAAACACTACCTTACCTGCGAAGGCCGGTACCAGGTAATCTACCAGCACGATTTTTTCCTGTTGTCTCATTTACGACATAATAAATTGGTGAACATTCCCTATTATTTGCTCGATTGTCTTAAAAATATGTCGCACTACTGTAAAAAGGATAAATATCTCTCCCTTTCACTCACCCATCACCGTCTCGTTCAACTGCTTATCCAAAAGGGTTTTGCCCAACAAAACCCTTCACTAAACAACCCACCTATAGATCCCCAAGAAGCCATTGAATTTCCTGAAAATCTTCAGGAACAACAACCACAAAACCCTCCAGATTCTCCAGAAGTACCTAATAGCCCTCCTACAAACCCAATCAGTTCAATTAACCCCCCTACAATACCAAGCCCGACCCACACTTTACCAGAATCATCCACTCCTACCCTTCATATTCTTAGTGATGATTCTGAACCAGACAATTCTCCCTGTCCCATCATTGAGGAAAAACCCCCATGTAAACAAAAGCAAATTCCTTTCTTTCTTCCCTTTTTGCAAAGAAAATGAACAAGGGCCTCAACAATGGAAACCACTACTACCACTGCCCTAGACCCCCAACCCATTTGACTAATACCACGTACACCTCTAACGTCCCAAATGTCAGAATCTTTGCCTATCCCACCCACGGGCACTAAAACACAAGAACCAAATGCCCAGTATGCTGCGACATCATCCATTTCAAAACCAGTAGCTGAAACAAAAGAATCAACTATTCATTTAGTAGCTGAAACACAAGAACCAGCTACCCATTTAGTAGCTGAAACACAAGAACCGACTACCCATTTAGTAGCTGAAACACAAGAACCAACTACTCATTTAGTGGATGAAACACAAGAACCAGCCATAACTGTCACACAAGAACCAGCTACAGCTGAAACACAAGAACCAGCTGTTGATATTGTTATTGAGACACAGGAATCAGACGCCCAGGGAGCTGCAACATTACTTTATTTACATCAAGAAGCTGAAACACAAAAATCAGCTGCCAATCCTATAACTGCTCCACAAGAACCAGCTAGTGAGGTTGTGACTGCTACACAAGAACCAGTCACTTCTCAAATAGAACCAACAATGGCCTCTGTCTTACAAGAAAATGAGTTCCTAAGGTCTGAACTGGAAGCCTACAAGCAAGATCTATCCATGGCAAAGGAAGCCTATGAGAAGGAACTTAACTTGCACACCCTAGCTCGCATAGCAACCATGTTAGAGGGAACTACAACAGAGGATTCGTGTAGAGAATATATGTGCATTCAATGTGGGGACATCTATTATCAAGAAGGCTACAAAGTAACTCAAATTCCAATGCTAGGAGCTTCCCTTGCACCTTCGACTTTTGCAGTCAAAGAAGAACACCCTGTTGTTACACAAGAACCAACAGGACCTTCCAAAATTAAGACTGAGCCCTGGCCTGCAACAAATGTCAATTCTGAAACCCCTATTTTTGTTAATAAAGTTGTACAAACATTGCCTATTGATGAATCTACCCCTCCCAGCCAGATCGATACCCACACCTTTGTGGAACAAGCCACTCAGACCCTACCTCAACCTATTACTTGCAACGCTGAAACACAAACTCAGCCATGGGATGAGCAGGCAATAATACAGAAATGGAAAAAAGAGTATGTTGTTACACAGGCCAAAACCCTACAAGAACACGGACATATCTGGATAAATCATATCTACTCAAATTGGGAAGCTTTGGAGCAAACATGCCAGGAATCTCATGCCCTTAAGAAACAAAATAAGGAGCTAAAAGGTAGATTGCTCCTGATATTTGACTTGGCACAAAAGCTATTGGCCACAATGAAACCATCCTGCAACTACTCTTTGTTCCTCATGGAATGACTTACATGGTTTCAGATCAAATCAATCACAGAAGGCAAACCCCATACAGTTTTAAATCCAACAGATTTTGTCAAAACCTTTGCAGAAGCCTCTGCTATGGATCAACACCTCCTCTGTGAGGCATATTTTCATATTGAGGCCATCCCCGAGAACAGGTAGCTTAACCTTAACCCTCTGGTCGGTGACATCAAGATTCGGGCACTCACCTCCTTCCTCAACAATCAGATTATATGGCAGGATGACTTCCTAACTGCCAAGCATAACGAGGATAACCGCCTTCTCTAGATAATGCCAGAACCACAAAATGAAGCCACCTTTGTTACAGAGTATTATTAGTTTTTAAAGAAACCAGGGATAACTCAACACATTCAGCAATTACAGACATCAGTGTTTCAGGAGTGTCAACATTTCATTAAATCAACAGAGATTGCTGCCCCACAGGCAAATAACATGTTTTGGCAACAATCTACTGAGAAAAGACAGGAACACAATCCTTTTAGCCCCACTAATCTTGAGATAGCAATCTCCAGGGTACCTAGCTACATCAAGTGTGTTCAACAATGTGCTGAAAGCTAGATAGGGTACCAGTTCCATTTTCCTATCCTCTGGATGCCAGCAGAGAAATATCAAGTCCATTATAATCTGCCCAAGAAGGCCGAAACAATAGTTTGACAAAGGTTACAACGCGTACAAGGGTTTAGAGCTCCAACAGACATCACCTTCCACAACTACTAATTGAGTAACTTGCACGCTCAGAGTCGGTATTCAGATTCTGACTCAGAGTGAAGTTGCCTGAGGACATGCAACATTTTAAGTTGAGGGGGATGTTAGGACCATACAATGTACCTTTTTGGCCACACTTTTTGCTATCTTTACACCTTGTTTCACTCACATTATCACCCTACCCTATCTTTCCAAAGGTATATAACTCTCTTCTCTTTACTATATGTTTCATTCGTTTTGCATATAATTTTACATTACTCTCGTACTTAACCATTGATCAGAAATGTATAAGTGTTGAAACAGTTCGAACTGCAGATTAGCACTGAGGCCTGTTGCTGAAACACCCTGTACAGAAGAAGTTGTTACACAGTCCATGGACAATGATGCTGAAACAAAAACTCACACAAAAGAAGTTGTTACACAGTCTGTGGTCAACGATGCTGAAACAACAACTCACACAGAAGAAGTTGTTACTCAGCCTATGGTCAACGATGCTGAAACAACAAGAAGCTGTTACACAGTCCGTGGTCAATGATGCTGAAACATCAACTCACACAAATTGACCACAACAACCGCACCTTGAGCTAGCATTAACCATTGTTGCTTCCTAAGATCAAGTTGCTGGAATAGTCAGAACGCAAATCTCGTGGCTGAAACAACCCACGATTTGTGATGCTGAAACAACATACACAACAGTAACAAGAAGACAAATAAAGAAGTTGTTACTCCAGCCGCAACAACAACACCTCACTCAGCTCTTGTAATAGAATTATGTTGTGGGAGACTAGGATATCCTATTCCATTTTAGAAAGTCGATCTGACTAAGAATAGGACTCAGATGTACACCTGTAATTTGTTGATCAAATTGTATCGAAGGGATTCTCCTCTTTAAATAAGAGGAAATCATCATTAGAGAGGACCTTCTTTTCTTACAAAAAAAGATTTACAGAGAGGGGTGTGTTTTACTTCAGATTGTAATGTAACACAGTTGACAGATGAATAAAAGATTGATCTGAGCATTTCTCTCTAGTTCCTTTCATTTTAGGGGAATCTTTTGAGAAGGGAGGGCCCACCTTCTTCACAAGATTCACCCATTAGCTTTGTAGTGTGTTAGTATTATTTCTGTTTATGCCTTGATTAAATTTTTTTTTGCTGAAACACTACTTTACTGAACTCTTTTGTTGAAACACTACTTTGCTGAACTGTCTTACTGAAACTCTGCTTTACCGATTGTTACATTGTTTTCATATGATTCATGCTTGGGTAACTGTTAATCATTCTAGTTAGCAATCCTTCTTGGTGAATTTATGAAAGCTTGATAATCAGGGACAGGTGCTGAAGGTTCCTGCTTCGGGAATAGGGTCATGTTCTCTGTTAGAGATCGTTAGCCTTCGGTGCATGTCAATTGTTTTAATGAGTTCATGAAAGTGTGCTAATCAGAAACAGGTGTTGAAGTTTCCTTCTTAGGAAATAGGGTCATGTTCTCTGATAAGAGTTAGTTAACCTTCAGTATGTGTCAATCATTTCAATCAGTAATGAGTTCATGAGAGTGTGATGATCAGAAACAGGTGCTGAAGATTCCTGTGTTGGGAATATGGTCATGTTCTCTGGTTACAGAATAATTGGTCTTTCCTGTTGTAGTATCTTGTTGTTATTTTAATGTAATCCAGGATTCTTCAATTAATCATTCCTTTAAACTTTGAGCTCTGCAATAGGTAGGTTGCTTTCCTGTAATTCAAGTTAGAACTTCAGTTTGTTCAAGGCAAAGTGTTATTAATATGTTTTTACTACAACTCCAGGTTTCTTTTGAGATTGATCATATATATTGTATGATTACCTTTGAAATAAACAGACTTCCCTGGGTTGACAATTTTTGTAGCACTTGATTGTTTAGTTAAATAAGCAATTATAGTGACCAACAAAAGTAAGTGTAACTATCATTGGAGTCCAAGAGACCCTTGGAAGATGAAGCAAAGGGTCATAACCATGTATTTATATATGTATCATATTGATTAATAAATGTGCATTCACATTTATCCTTATTGGTGTATTTAATGGTGGTATTAGAGAAACCTTGGTTCTTACACCTGATTTGAGCTATGGTAGTCTTCCATAGATGAGTTTCATTATACACTAGGAATTTTTTCTTTCTCGATTACAGAGACTGAGACCTATACCTGATACTTTGAGCCCTCTTCTTACCTAACAGTATGATCCTTCTACCCTCCTGCCAAACTTTCCATTTGGGAGTTTCATCTCCCCTCACTATAGAAAACATCCCTTTGCCTTCTGGTGCTTTGGTCGATTTCAACCTACATTTCGATCATTACTCAAATGAAGTATTTTGTCATATGTTCATGCTTAGGCTAGTATAAATATTATTACTAATTTTTGTCTGAAACCCTAATTTACGTAACCCTAAGTAATGTTCAACCATACACCTATGGTTCCCATACTCTATCTCTCCCTTAGGCTCTCAACATGTCATAGACTCTCATTTGCATTCCTTAGATGATTGTGCATGCTTGTTCTCATCTGAAACCATATCTTCGTATTGTTGACATTATTGATAGATGTGAATAGAAGAGGGAAGAAATATGACGTTTCCCATTCCATATTCTCCATATCCTAATCACACAATGCCACAAAAACAATCTAGAGTGCCACGTGCGATTTGACCTTGGGTTGGGGTTTCCCACTCTCTCATGTGCGATTTGTTATCCCATTGATTGGAACCTTAAGTGCCTGGAAGAAAGGTTGTTGAAAAACAATGAAGATAGATGGGTAGAAAAATTTCTCTCATGTGGTGCAGTGCTCGCAAACAGGGTTGGAATTTGATGTCCTGTGGGATGTATTTTTTATTTCAACCCGTATTGGACACATAGATAAAAAATCCACACGACATTAAAATTCCAAACACGTCAAATTGACATTTAAATACATATATTACCTGTCAAAATCTATAGTAGGTACTTACACTAACACAGCCACAAAGTGGCTGGTGTAGTGGCTGGTGAACGCTGAAAGTTATCTGGACGGACAACACTCTGGTAAATTGAAACGCATGGACAACTGAAACACACATAGATCTGAGGAAATCCAAAAGTTAATCTTAAATGTGATAATTCCAAAGGTTAATCAGTTAAACGTGGAAGTTATATGGTGGTACAGTAATTTCTTAATATAATTAGGTAAATGTTAAAAAGTAAACAGGTTAACTGATGCATTCAAAAATACAAGAAAGTTATGAAGAGTAAATCTCATTCATTGATTTGGGAGGACGACTAAGAATATTCCATCATTTTCAATTGTTAACCATCAAATTAAAATTTTAAATTAAAAGATTATTAATTGTGCCCATCTCCAATAGGTATACGCCTTTCGACGTAATTAACCACCAAAAACACCTTAGTATAGGTATGTATTGGTTAAATTTAACTTTAAAATATTTAAAGTGTAGAATATATATCTCAATATATATTATTATTGATGTTTTATTATTATTATGAAGTTTTTATTTTTAATTGAATATATATTTTAAAAAAATTTCAATATTTTTATAATATAGCTATATTAAATATTGTGACTCGTGACTTATAAGTATTTATTTATTTATTTATTTATTTTATTTATTTTTTTTATACTGGGGGAATCGGCAACTCGTGGTTCTCGTACTCGCGTGACATGGGGTCGATCCCCGTCGGCTACCACTATAACCCCAGGTGCAACCACCCAACCCACAAGAATGGCGCACGAGTAAATCCGGGTGAGAATCGAACATGAGACTTCATTTTTACAAATTTCCTTCCATTTACACGGCACTTGCCAATCCGCCTACACCCGTGCGGGCGACTTGTAAGTATGGTTATATTGTATTAGTTGGTAGAATTATTTTATAGTGACATATAATAATAATATTAATGAGATATTTATAGCACTGTGGCATGGTGAACGATTTCCTTGATGACACTATTAGGTTGATGGCACCTAGACAAGAAGTGTTGAGGGAGTAAATAAACAATGAAGGTGCCCACATTCCAAGGGTGGAGTCGGTCTTCTCCACTCTAGCCTCCAACTTTACTATGAGACTACCATTTGCAATTGTGAGTGCTTGGGTTTTCTCCTCTATGGCGTTGTGGCTTCATGCTAAGCAAGTGAAACACAAACCCTACCAGGCTACCACCAAATCCAAGGATTAAATAGAAGAAAATAATGGCTTCCAGACTTGGGTCCTCTGATTCCTCCACCCTTTCAGAGCAACTACAACTAGAGGTACATTCCTACTATGTATTTAAAATCAATGTTTTTTTGTTTTCCATGATTATTTGTAATTGACCATGGTTTTTCCGTTTTTAATGGTTAATCCATGTGCCATTTATGAGTAATCTTTTGATGATTAATCCTCGTGTCATTCATGAGTAGTTACTAACTTACTAGTGACTAAGGGGAAAGAAACTAAACTAACCAACTCATTCCAAAATCATATTTATATTTCAGAAATAACCTTTAATTCACGGTTTTTCTTGGATTGGTTCTATGTAGGGCACCAAGTTGGACACAATAATTTATTCTATAGTATAGTATAGTGAGCGTTGTTGAGGATAATATTCTTTTTAAAGTTAAAAGGATACATAAATCATATTTATATTCCATAAATCCCCTTTAATTCACTGTTTTTCTTGAATTGGTTCAATCTAGGCACAAGGGTGGACACTATATTCTTGTTAAAGTTTAAATGAGGCATAAATCATATTTCTTTTCCAAAAATCTCCTTTAATTCACGTCTTTTCTTGGAATGGTTGATCGTTGTTGTTGCGGATTAAAGTTAAAAGGAGACATCATATTTTACCTTTGCAATTATTTTGAATTGTGAAAACCTGTGTGATTTGAGTTTTGCAACAACATATTTATATTTTTAAAATGAAATAATATATAGGAATTTCAACATTCCTAAATTAAATTTTGTAATCCTCTACTATTGATATACATATTTCAATGGCATATGAGAATAAGTTATAATTTTATAATCTTGTACTACATGTACTGTAGGCATATTTGATCATAGACTTGAGATTATAAATAAATATATGTCATTGATACGTTTATGCTTAATTACATATACTCGTAGGCTTAAGATTGTAAATAAATATGTACCCTTGATATGTGTGTGTGTTTGTAAGCTCATATATCCATGGAGTTGAGATTAAATAGAATTTATCTTCTATTGGCATTGACCTTCATATGTGATCAGGGGATCAAATTTTGCTCAAAAATTCAAAGTGCTCACAATCGCTTCAAACCGGACGAGAGCGTAGGCCTTGTCGTTGCAAACCCAACGCAACTCGTTTCGTCTCAAACGGACGTCAGGAGCGAGAGATATAGTGATCTGTTCATTAAGTCAAACAGGCAAAAACTTTGGTGCTGACTGTGCAGTCCATACAGGCTGACGTGGCAGGGCCGTACAGACCGTACAATGACATGGCAACTGATGACGTGGTAGAATCCAGTTGGATGTTGAAGGCGAATGATGTGTTGACACGTGGCGTTTTTTTGGTCAATGATTGGGTGCCATGTGGCCCAATCATGGGCTGCCATGTGGCACCCCAGAATTGGTTGGTTGTATGTTAATAAAATGTATTGGAGTCCGTGGGGTTCGACCCCCGGACCTCCCCCCGGCGTAAGGTTTAACAATGGCCGCCCTACCAACGAGCCATCAATTGGTTCTTATTTATTATATGGTTTCAACAATATTTAAGTTTGATCATTGTATAAAACGGAAAGGGGGGTCAGGCTGGGGCTTAGCCCCGACCCGTGGTTTCATTACATTACAAATAACCGTGGTATAATATATATGGCATGGGGTTTTAATACTAAGCTGTGGTTTGGTTATATAATATATAACCATTGTTTATATATATACGAGAGTTGCATTGCAACAGGCCCAGCCCGCGGTCACATATCTATTGCATATGACCCTTATGCTATATGGAAGTTTACGCGCAGGAATTTTGAACAGTTGGCACGGTTTTGACCGTTAGCCCCTTTTTGCCAAACGAGCGGTCGTATGACCCATGTGCCTAGGTGCCTAGGTGGTTAGGGGTTGGCGTGCCCTTAACCGTCCTACGGTTTGCACTGTTGATGCAGTTGTGCCCGGTGCTGGGTTTTCATGCTTTAAAATGCGTGTGAGCCAGGTTCAAACAACAAGGGTGCATTTTGTAGATGCAGAGACAACAAGCTTGAAGAGGGAGACTTCCAGGAGGCCTAACTTCTTCATTTTTCGACCGATTGAGGTGCCGAAAGAGCCCATACAGGGGTTTTGGGATGCTCTGAAGCCATTGGAGCAGTCAATTTGTCAGTTTGAGCATTGTAAGACATGTTTTTGAGCACTTTGAGCAATTAATAATAATGATCCATTGGAAGCTAGACCAGGAGATGTAGCCCAAAAGAGGGGTGAACTCCTTTATCAAATTGTTGTGTTTATGTGCTTATGTTCATTGATTATGCTGCTGTCTATATGTGTTTTGCATAAGTAATCCTTTAATCTATGTGTTTCAAACTGATCCTTTTGCTTTAAACACATAACATTCACTTGCAATAATTTTCAAGTTTTTCAAGTCTTCTTCAATTTTAGATCAAGTTGGTATTAGAACGCTGGTTTTTGAAGACTTGATTGTTTGCAAGTTTTGTTTCTGATGCTCACAAGGTTGAAAATCACAAGAGGAGAAGGTCAACTTGTGGATCCAAGTTCTCCGCCGACAAGGAGGAAGCATATTCATTCACCGCAAGTTTCAGGGAGACATTCACCAAGCATGGCTCATGCAGAAAGTCATGAACGTGTTCCTGCTGAAGATGAAGATCTCAGAAAGGCTGTCATGGAGATGAGAGAGATTATGAAGATCTTTATGGAAAGGAACATATTGTCACAGGGTGAAGGCTCCAACCCTTCAATGCATAAGGGAGGCGGTGGTGAAAAAACTCTAGATGGAAATGGAGGGAATGGTGCTTCTCCACCACCCTCTCCTCCATCATCATCATCTTCTTCTTCTTCTACTAGTTCGAGACCTCTTCCGAATTCTCCAAAGGGGCATGGTAAAACTCCTTCGCAAATTCTATCATTAAAGCTTGATATAAAATTTGAATTGCCAATATACAATGGAGAAGTTAATGCTGAAAAGTTAGATAATTGGATACGTCAAATTGAAGTATATTGTAGAATACAAAAGATTCAAGATGATGAAACAAAAATTCATATTGCTTCATTAAGATTAGATGGTTCAACACTTATTTGGTGGGTGATCTAAGACTCGGGAGGATATGAAAAAGCATGGAAAATTTTTGCTTTCTTGGAATGATTTCATTATAGCAATTAAAAAATAATTTTATCCATTGGCATATAAACAAAAGGCAACTATGGAATGTCAGAATTTTAGGCAAGCTAAAGGACAAAATGTACAAAGTTTTACTCAGGAATTTAGGAGAAGAGCTTTGGTTTTGGGACTTGATTTGTCTTCTCAGGAAACATTGCTCAAATATATTGGTGCTTTACAAAGTTATTTGAGACATACTATACTCATGTTTAATCCTTCGAATCTAGATGAAGTTTGTGTACAGGCCACTCATTTGGAAGCAATGGGAAGGAACGATACTCATGAGGGTAACAAGAAGACATTCATCCATGGAGAAAAAGGAAAGAAGAAGTTCAAGGGCAGTGGCAGGAAGAATGTTGTTGTGAAGAAAGAGGGAGAAAAGTTCACATGTAAACATTGTTCAAAAGATGGCCATGATGAAGACCATTGTT
>JZKD02S2377463.1:271629-287070 GCA_000966675.3 Picea glauca
CGAGGAAATGTGGAGTATTTGCGAGTTGGTCTTAAAGGGACGAATCCAAGCAAGGCCAAGTGGATTGAGGTTGGAAGGGTGAGGGAACTTTACCCTCATCTTCACATAGACTGAACGTAGTCTTTTGGAGGTCCAAAAGCTTCCTAATGGGGAGGTGTGATCAAGGGATCAAATTTTGCTCAAAACTTCAAAGTGCTCGGAATCGCTTCAAACCAGACAAGAGCGTAGGCCTCGTCGTTGCGAACCCAATGCAACTTGTTTCGTCTCAAACAGACGTCGGGAGCGAGAGATATAGTGATCTGTTTATTAAGTCAAACAGGTAAAAATTTTGGTGTTGACTGTACAGTTCGTACAGTCCATACAGGCTGACATGGCAGGGCCGTACAGACCATATGATGGCGTGGTAGGATCCGATTGGATTTTGAAGGTGAATGATGTGTTGACACGTGGTGTTTTGTTGGTCAATGACTGGGTGCCACGTGGCCCAATCATGGGCTGCCATGTGGCACCCCAGAATTGGTTGGTTTTATGTTAATAAAATGTATTGGAGTCCGTGGGGTTCGACCCCCGGACCTCCCCCCGACGTAAGGTTTAACAATGGCTTCCCTACCAACGAGCCATCAATTGGTTCTTATTTATTATATGGTTTCAACAATATTTAAGTTTGATCATTGTATAAAATGGAAAGGGGGGTTGGGTCGGGGCTTAGCCCCGACCCGTGGTTTCATTACATTACATATAACCGTGGTATAATATATATGGCATGGGGTTTTAATACTAAGCCTTGGTTTGGTTATATAATATATAACCATTGTTTATATATATACGGGAGTTGCATTGCAACAGGCCCAGCCCACGGTCACATATCTATTGCATATGACCCTTATGCTATATGGAAGTTTGCGCGCGGGAATTTTGAACAATTGGTATGTTTTTTACCGTTAGCCCCTTTTCGCCAAACGAGCGGTCGTATGACCCATGTGCCCAGGTGCCTAGGTGGTTAGGGGCTGGCGCGCCCTTAACCGTCCTATGGTTTGCACCGTTGGCGCAGTTGCGCTCGGTGCTGGGTTTTCACGCTTTAAAATGCATGTGATCCAGGTTCAAACAACAAGGGTGCATTTTGTAGATGCAGAGACAACAAGCTTGAAGAGGGAGACTTCCAGGAGGCCTAACTTCTTCGTTTTTCGACCGATTGAGGTGCCAAAAGAGCCCAGATAGGGGTTTTGGGACGCTCTGAAGCCATTGGAGCAGTCGGTTTTTTAGTTTGAGCATTGTAAGACATGTTTTTGAGCACTTTGAGCAATTAATAACAATGATCCATTGGAATCTGGACTAGGAGATGTAGCCCAAAAGAGGGGTGAACTCCTTTATCAAATTGTTGTGTTTATGTGCTTATGTTCATTGATTATGCTGTTGTCTATATGTATTTTGCATAAGTAATCCTTTAATCTATGTGTTGCAAACTGATCCTTTTGCTTTAAACACATAACATTCACTTGCAATAATTTTCAAGTTTTTCAAGTCTTCTTCAATTTTAGATCAATATGCCATAGGCATACATTCCTATAGGGGCATATTTATGTTGTATTCTATGAGATTAAGTAAAGAGAAAATATATATTATCACTAGATGTATGAAGTACAAATACCCAAAGCAGACTTAATGTTTGGAATAAAAATTATTTAGATTATTGTGGGATGATGAGATATTTTTTTAGTTTTAAACCCTACACTTAAAGACAATCCATTACTAGGTAGTCATGCTCTAATTCTATTGAATATGAGATGAATAGTAGACATAGAATATTCATTTCTTCAGTGATTTGTAGGACTTTTCAGAGATTCAAGAGAGACTAGTGGACCAGAGGATAGTGTTCAAATTCCATACTTGCACAATAGGGTGTTTAAGATTTTTGTTTTTGCATAGTTCCATCATTCATAATCACATTCTAAAACATCCAATCATATACATGGAAAATATAATTTGTTTTTTAAATGTAGACAACTTTATACTTGTTTGTAATGAAGTTTAATTTTTATTTTTTACAAAATAAATATCAGAAATAAAATATAAATACACTTGATTATGATTTACTTATACTTTTGTTCTTTTTTATTTTTTCATGAACTATGATTTAATTATATTCATGTTATTTTTTATTTTTTCATGTATTGTGTTTTATTTGATCATTTAAGACTTGTATCACTATGATGCACTGCTTTGAAAATGAATTTAAATAGAATGATTATTATGGTATATATGTGTGGAGGGGGGTGCTAAAACTTATTATAATTCAGTGTTCAATTAGCATTGAAGACAATTATCTCTTGTTATATTAAGAAAAATGCCTCCACAAATGTAAGTGGGTTATGCATTCTTAATCTCCTTACTGCATACTAATGTATATCTTCCTAAGGATTGTAATATTGTTCAAATGGTTTTTATCTTAGTTTCTTTCTATGGTTAAGTGAAATTTTATTTCTCACGCTCAATTGTTCTTTTTTATTTTTTCATGTATTGTGTTTTATTTGATCATTTAAGACTTGTATCACTATGATGTAATGCTCTGAAAATGAATTTAAATAGGATGAAGACAATTAACTCTTGCTATATTAAGATAAATGCCTCCACAAATGTACTTGGGTTTTGTATTATTAATTACTGAATACGAATGTACTAAAACTTATTATTATTCAGTGTTAAATTAGCATTGAAGACAATTATCTCTTGTTATATTAAGATAAATGCTTTCACAAATGTACATGGGTTTTGTACTGTTAATTATTGAATACAAATGTATATCTTCCTATGGGTTGTAATATTGTTCAAATGGTTTCTATCTTAGTTTCTTTCTATGGTTAAGTGAAATGTTATTTATCACGCTCAATTGTTTTCCATGCTTTTTATCTTAGTTTTCTTTTGATGGTGAAGTGAAATGTCATTTCTCACCATCGATTCTTTTCCATGGTTTTTATATTAGTTTATTTGTATGGTGAAGTGAAATGTCATTTCTCGCATTGAATTTTTTCCACTGAAGAAAGCGTATTGAACATGCAAAAATCATAAGACTTGAGGTTTGTATTCATTACAATAACCTACACCTATCAAGCCTTCCACGTATGTTGACCAAAAAAAATCAATGGATATGTCTTAGTATAGAGTGTCTTTAGAAGAATGTGTTTTAGGTTTTTTTTTCAACCTCTATAAATAATAATTTGTAATGTTATAATAAATATTGGGACTTATAAATTTTAATAGGTATTAGTTATTACATTTATAAATTTTATAACTAAAGAATTTTGTTTGTTATTTTTTATAGACAAGTATAGATTTATATATGGTTTTCTTTGTGACACTCTTGAGTTGACTCTTGGGTTTCACCTATTTCTTTTACATATGTGGATACAAACATGTCTCAAAAAAGAAAAAAATAAAGTTACAATTGAAGAAATGTTTGGATGGACAAAAGCACAAACTTCCAAGACTCCAAACAACATGTGAAGAAACCCATAATACTCAATTGGAATAATAATTGCATGAAATTTTTGGAAGCTTTTCTAATGATGATATAGATAAAGAAACAAATGAATTTGAAGAATAGGCTAATGATCAAAAGAAAATTAAAGTGCATACAAAAAGAAAATTTCATATGGAATGGTTAGATAAGTTTGATTGGTTGAATTATGCAAGACATGGTGATACAATCACTATGAAATGTAGCTATTGTGAGAAGTATAGGATGAATTGACCATGGGGTTCATAGAATGGTTGCACCACATTACAACATGATGCTCTTGTTACTCATGAAAAATCACTAGTAAATAAACATTCAAAGACACGATGGATTAATGCATTAGAGAAAAAGATGAAGCCAATACCAGATCATATTAGAGAGATAGAAGATAAAAATAAGGAAAGAGTGATTACCACAATGAAAATATCATACTTTGTTTGTCAAGAAGATTTGTATTTACCAAAGTATGAAAAAATTTGCAAATTTTTCATGGATACAAAAACACCACACATTCCAAAGTTTCAAGAGTAATCTTCATACACAAATCGTAAGTGTGCAAATGATTTTATATATTGCATATCAAAGCATCTTGAGCAGATTCAGATAAAAAATATGTTGGAAAGTCATTTATTTTCATTAATGGTTGATGAAAGCATCGATCGCACCTTAGAGAAATACCTTGTTGTTTATGAAACCTATTTAGATTCAAAGGGTTTTGGACCACCTATTTCATGGTTTATGAGGCTTAAGTATGTAATGGATGGAAAAGGAAAAACAATATATGATAGTTTCAGTGAATTATTAAATGTTAGAGGCCTTCAGAATAAAAATTTGATAGATGTTTCTACAGATGGAGCTTCAACAATGATTGGAAATGAAAATGGATTCATCTCATTTTAAAAAAAACACTCCAAATCTTATTGCATTTCATTGTGTAGCTTATTGTGAGTCTTTACCAGTAGTAGATGCTTCTAAGAAAGTACCAGAGTTATTATATGTTGAAAAAATTGCAAATAATGTGTATTCATGGGTTCAAAACTCACCAAAGAGAAGCAATGAATTGAATAATTTTCTTAAAGTCATGAAAATTGATGTTCTTGATGTTTTACAGATACACTCAGTGAGATGTTTATCTAGGGGAGAAGTTATTATAAGGCTTGTGAAGATTATGCCAACAATTTTAAGTTTGTGGAAAAATGAAAACAAAAACTTGAACATGGTATGATAAGACATGAATTTACTCCATTCATTTTTGTTTTCATATCCTTGTTGATGTGTTGGGTGAATTGAACAATTTGAACAATACTTTTCAAGAAGAAAATGTTGGCATTACAATTGTTGGGTTGACTCTTGAAGTAACTATTAAGTACATTGTCTAGATGGCTTTTGAGAAAAGAAACATTTGCAGAAGGTACAACCTATCGTTCAAAATTTTCAAGTGATTCTCAATATGGATATATAAAAATTAAAGATGAAGGGGTAGTTATAGATAGACATGAGCTACAATACATCTCTATCCCAACTGTAGATATTGATTATAGTGATGTAAGGAAACATACTTTGAAACCTCGCATTGAAGGAACACACGAGAGTTGTCAATAACTCACAAAGGATTATATTGAGTCTCTCATAGACTCTTTGAATGAAAGATTCCAATATATCCATATTTTTAATGCAACTAAATTGTCCACTCCTTGTTATTATCGAGAAGAGCGTCATAGACGTGAGAAAAATTCAAAGCATTGACTTTTAAAACTTTTTCAACATTTGTAGCATACCATGTCAAAGGATATTGAATCTATTCTATTATTTGATATTAATGGTTGTAAGAGAGAGTTGCACCCTTTTTTTGATATATTAAATCTATCTTGTGAGGGATTTTCAATGAAAGAAGCATGGAAGGTATTTCTTAACACAAAACAATGGCACAAAACTTATCCTTATATGATGAAATTATGGCAAGATATACTAATTATTCTTGCAAGTACATTGGATTGTGAAAGAAGATTTTCTAAACAAAACATCATCAAGGATATTAAAAAATCAAAGTTGGTATTGGATACACTAGATGAACTAATGAGAATATCTTTGAATGGCCCTGAATTATCTAATGTGGATTAGAATGTAGTATATGGGATATGGAGAGATAGAAAGTCAAGCATACTTCTTGATCTTTGAGAGTATTTATTGTGTAACTTGAGAAGGTTTGATTTCTAATGAAGTCTAATCTCTAATTTGTAGTTGGACAACTTTTGTTATAAATAGAGTGAACTAGTTATAAACTGAGTGAACAAAGAGAGGTAACACTCCTTCATATTCAATTATAATATATTCAGTTGGTTAATGTTTTCATTATATTTTATTTAATTGGTTAATATTTTCATTATATTTAATTGGTTAATGTACAAATTTAATGGTTGTAGTATATATTGTCATATTATATACATTGGAATACTTGTAAATTATAGTTAACAATGGACTAATTTTAAGTTTCATGTGGAATCTTTTTATAGAACTTGTAGTCTAGCTATTTTTTTGAAAAATGGATGGGTAAGTTTTAAGTTCTTTAAATAGTAGGTATTTTTATAAAGTGAACAAAAAGATGTATTTTTATAAAGTGAAAAAAATATGATACTTCATATTTAGTTATAATATATTTAATTGGTTAATATTTTCACTATCTTTTATTTAAATGGTTAATATTTTTATTATCTTTAATTGGTTAATGTACATAGTTAATGGTTGTAGTATATGTTGTCAAATTATATATGACACATAAATGCTTGTAAATTATAGTTAAAAGTGAATTGGTCTCTCATGATTTATTTCTAATTAAAAATATTTTTTTTTCACTAAAGTAAAGTTTTGAAAAATTTGAGTTTCACATGGAATTATTTGTTATTGGTCATTGAAGTTGTAACAGCCGCGGTCATTTTTTTTAAATGGTTGGGTAAGTGTTATTCTTTAAATAGTAGGAGTTTATAAAAATGCACTTGCAACAGAGTTAAAATATATTTAGTTGGTTAAAATTTTCATTATCTTTTATTTAATTGGTTAATATTTTTATTATATTTAATGGGTTAATGTATAGAGTTAACAGTTGTAGTATATGTTGGTATATTTTATAGAGTATATAAATAATTGTAAATTACAGTTAACAATGAATTGGTCTTTCATAATTTATTTCTAATTACAAATTTTTATTTTTATTTTTGGAAGTAACTTTTTGAAAATTTTGAGTTTATTTCTGGTTAACAATGAATTTGGTTTTCATAATTTATTTCTAATTAAAAATGTATTTTTTCTGAGGAAAGTAAAGTTTTGAAAACTATTTTATTTCTATTTAAAAATATTTATTTCTAATTTAAGTAATAGTGGTGGCCATTTAAAAAAAAATGGATGAGTAAGTGTTATCTTTTTTAAATAATAGGTATTTTTATGATTTCAATAGGTAAATACAAAAGCAGTTTAGTTAATAAAACTAAGATTATTTTTTTTATAGTTTAGAGTTCTATCATTTAAATTTTTAAAGAAAGAAATATAATTATTGTTCATTTTTGTTACAGTTTTTCATTTCATTGAAGGGTTGCTTGTTGTTCCATATTGTTTGAGCTTTGGATGTCAAGGGTTGCTTGTTGTTCCATGTTGATTGAGCTTCATATCTGAAAGGTTTCTTGTTGTTCCATGATGTTTGAGCTTCAAATGTCATAGTTATCCATATCTTCCATTAGTCATATCTTCAATTTTGAATTTTTCCAAAAGATGTAAGGGTTGCATTTGAGATATTTAATTTGTAAAATCTCTTTGTTGCAATTGAGATGTTTAATTTGTAAAATCTCATATGATTGATAACTCTTTAAAACTACATTTTGAAGCTATGTATTATGAAATATTTCATAATATTATTTTAATAATATAAATTAAGTTACAACCTAGATTATGAATGTTTTTCTTCATTTTTTATTATTATTTTATTAAAAACAATTGTATAATCAAAATTTTATTATTATTTTATTAAAAAAAAATTGTATAATCAAAATAGGAAAATTTATGGAAATGAAATTTGCATATATAATACAAAATAATTTCACACTTATGGTTTTTCATAAAATCTAAAGTCACAAGCATGAAAATAAAATAACCGCCGTCAAATTTTCACTTCATTCAAACAACGGAAATTAGAAATTCCAAGCCTGCTCACAAATTTCACACAGTCGACATAAAGCAATACGGCTCCATTTTTCCACTCGTTGTTCGAAAGTGGAATGAAAATTAGGGTATTGGAGGATCTATAGTGGTGGATAGTGCATCTCTTGTATTTACTGATTGGATGAATGTTTCTGCCTATTCTCTTAAGATTGCAGTAAACCTAATCTGCTATCAAAGAATTTTGTAAAGCATCGATTTGGTTAGCGTTTTGGTCAGTGATTTTCAAGGGAGATCTCTCCTACGCAGATTGCTCCTCACAACCTCACACGCGCCTCTATTCCGGTGTCTTGTGAGCACTATAAAGAAAATGTGGAAAATCTCCTGAAATATTGGAAAAAGATTTATTGATTCTAACATTTTAATAACTGTGTTTGCAAAACATTTTTTGATGTCGAGGGTATTGTTCCCTATGTGAACTGATGAAAGTCTGAACATTTTTGGGAAGCGGACATGCATATGTTAAGTCTCAACAGACAACAAAATTTGACTGCGTGGTGGCGTTCTTGATAGCTTCGGCCATATCTACATCCTCCTTTCAAAGGGTTCCCTTCTTTGGAAATGTTCAGCCATATCGTCAGAGATATATACTTGATTTCGCCAGCTTTGATGGATCTAGTCACCCTAATGATAAGCACACAATGGTCGCTCGGCTGTTGCAATTGAACTTTGATTGGAGATAATCTTCTCTGTTGGGTTGGCCAAAGTTCTTCAAAGCCGTGAGACAAGAGGCAACAGTGACAACCCACTTGAAGCATTCTCTTCCCATATTTGTTCTCACATTGCCTGCCATAATTTACTTGCAGCCCCATATGACGGCACACTTCACTGCCAGAATTAGGTTTTAAATCAACGGTTCTATAGACGTACGGGTTAGGAGGATACACTGGTATTCGTTGTTGCTGGAAACCATATCCAGGATACCCTCAATTGCACATCATATTAAATAACATACTCGCCCTCAATGTCGTTGGACCTCTACTCTTCATTTGCATCTCCCCATTGGTCGTCAATCGAAATTTTAAGTGAAGGAATCATTGGTCGACCTTGACGCCCGTACTGCCTCTTGAAAAGGTACTTTCTTGCAAGCACCCACCGTGAAGATAGCACGCACTACCACAAAGTTTGCACCCTGAAATTTGTGTGGTATTCTCACGCTTGCAAAGCAATTTAGGATTAGTGGTTGTCTTGATAATCTAGATGCACTCATAACACACCATGTGATGACAAGCACTCAACATTGGCATTAAAACCTAGAGGATTTGTATATGTGGGTGATACTGGGAGGACATTAGTGACATGAACATTAGTGACATGATCTACCCAAGAAGGCTATCTACTCGAGAAGGTGACCAAACAAACCATAGTCCCGCTTTTGACCCAAAACTCCTCAGGTGCGTAAATCGGAAGAGGGGTGCACCATTAGTTTGGATGACCAAGCAATGGAGATCCAATGCCGAGATGATAGAGTAGCCAAGAGGATGTGGCTATCTCGCTGTGAGTCTCGAGGATCAATGGGAGAAGCTGAATGCAGCCATAGAGGAGGGCGCACTTACTTCATCCCAAAAAAGGAAAAACCAGCAAGGGTGCAAACCCAGGTTGGTGCGCCCTCCTTTCTACCTCAAAAACTTGCAGGAAAATGATTTGCTCCCTGAGAGATTGGCTAGCTAACGGAGTAAGCTCTCTCTCAAAGGTGGAAGCATGGAAAACTGAGCAACCAGGATGCAGTCATGAAGAAAGGCACATTGGTTAACCCTGAGAACCCCGAAAAACGAAAATGCAACAAACTTGAAATGTAAACTCAGAAAACAAAAATCAAATGAGACACATAGCTTCAGGGAAAAGATAAGAATGCTTTATTTGAGTCTCGGTTCACCTTATATACTGAGGGAACCATTTATTTATATGTGCTTAATTAAATAACATCAAAAGGTGAAAATGGGTGGGTGGCGCCTAGGTGGTTGACTTGTGCACCCCATGTGGGCGTTCCCCTAGGTGGCCTCGGCCCAATTCCATGAGAAGGTGAGAAAACTTGTTGTGCAATACTTCAGTTGTGATCCACTTTGCCTGAGCGGAGTTTGTCCTTGGTGGGCTACCAGATATGAAGTGTATGTCTGGTGCCTTGTAGAGCAAGTCTAGGTGTCGAGTAGAGTGTCTTTGGCCAATGGGAGTTGGAAATCCAGAATGTTGTCCACTAGATGAGTAATGGTGATTGGTTCTTCCAAGAGGGGAGGCTCAAACAACTTTAAGTGATTTACATTAATAACATTGTGGATTCCTAGTTGTGGTGGCAGATCCAACCTATAAGCATTTTCTTCAATCTTGTCGAGGATGGTATATGGACCATATCTTATTGGTAGAAGCTCATGATGGTGGCCTTTGAAGCATTTCTTATCCAAGTGTAACCAGACTTGATCCCCCGGTTGAAAGGAAATGAAGCTCCTTTGTTTGTCATGGTGCTGCTTAGCATGCTCTTGAGCTGCTTTAAGTGTTGTTGTTACTGTAGTGTGCCATTGTGCAATTTGTTGAAGAAACCATTGTGCTGAGAGTTGTTCTTGTTGTTGATGGAAGGTACCTTGAGGAGCCTAAGTGAGTGGGATCTTGGTTGGAGATGTTGGTTAGAAGCCCAAGCAGACTTCAAAAGGTGAAAACCCTATAGAAGAATGTGTTTCCTTGTTGTAGCTATGTTGTAGAATGTGCAAGTAATTGTCCCATTGTTTGTTGTGCCCAAAGTGAGTTCGGAGAGCATGAACCAAGACCCTGTTGACCTCTGTTTGGCCATCCACTTGAGGATGGAATGCAGTAGAAAACTTGAGGTGGCACCACAATAGCGCCCATATTGTCTTCCAAAATGTGCTGAGGAAGCGAGAATCTCTGTCTGAGATGATAGTGCTTGGGAGGCCAAAATGGGGCCAGACATGTCGGAAGTAAAGTTATGTTGTTTGCGTTGTTGTAGTAGTATTTGTGCATGGGATAAAAAGTGTCATTTTTATGAAGCGACACACCACTACCCAGATTGCATCATGTTGCTTTTGGGTTGTTGGAAGTCCACTGAGGAAGTCCATTAATATTGACTCCCAAGGGTGAGAAGGAAGAGGTAGTGGTTGATATAATCCATGCTTCCAATTGGATGGCTTGGATTGTGAGCATAATGCACAAGCTCTGATAAATTTTTCAACTTGAGGCTGCATTTTAGGCCAATGGAAATGGCATTGCAGATGTTGGATGGTCTTTATGGTACCAAAGTAACCCCCATAGGCTGAAGCATGCACCTCCCTGATGAGAAAGATGTGGTCCTGTGAGTATGGAACACATAACAAATTCAACTTATAGAGCCACCCATCCTGAATAGTGTAGTTTAGGGAGGGGGTCTGATTGCTCACTGTGGGAGTTTGCAATGCCTCCCAAATCTCTTGAAAGTCAGGGTCAGTAGCATATTGATCCTTCCATGTGTCATAGGTATCACAATGTACTTCTAGAATTGAAAGAACTAGAGTGGGAGGTCGACTTAGCAAATCATCCATCTTATTAGAAGTGCCTTTCTTATATGTGATGACTAAGTGAAATTGTTGAATATAGGAGGCCCATTTAAGGTGCCTTTGTTCCTGAATCTTCGATTGAGAGTTGATGAAAATCAAAGGGTGGTGGTCTGTATGCATAATTGTTTCTTTACCCAACAAATAATGCCTCCATTGCTTGAGCGCTTGAACCAGACTATAAAATTCCTTGTCATAGGTGCTATAATTTTTCTTTTCCTCGGACAGGGTTTTTAGAGGGGTAAGAAATGGGTTGTCCTCCCTATTTAAGTACGACACCAATATCATATTGTGAGGCATAAGACTCAATCTCAAAGGGTTGGGAGAGGTCTAGTAGGTGTAAGAAAGGGGATGAGCTAAGCAAAGTGACTAGTTTCTTCTTTAGTCCAGATAAATGTAGAAGAACTATTTGAGAGCTAATGCAAAGGATGAGAAAGCTGTGAAAAATAGGGAATGAACTTACGATAGAAATTGATGCCACCCAAAAATATTTTGAGCTTCCTAGTTGAATAAGGTAGTGCCCATTGATTCAATGCTTGGATGTGGGCTATATCTAGTTGAATACCCTATGAGCTGACCACAAAGCCGAGATAGGGAACTGAAGTCTAACCAAAATATGACTTCTTCGCTTTGACTTGTAACTTGTGTTCTCGGAGGATTTGGAGAATTTGTCACACATGTTTCATGTGAGTGTCCCATGTCGATTTGAAGATGAGAATGCCATCTAATTAGATGCCCACAAATCAACCCAAATGTTCCCTGACGATGTCATTGATGAGCCTCATGAAAGTTGTTGGGGCGTTGGTGAGTCCGAAAGGCATAACTTTCCACTTGAAAAGACCAAATTTGGTCTTGAAAGTTGTTTTCCAAACATCATCTAGGTTCATTCGAACCTGATGGTAGTCGAATGTCAAATCCAATTTAGTAAACCACTTAGCTCCTTGGAGGGTGTTGAGTAACTCCTCAATCCAGGGCAGGGGGTAATGGTTTTTTACTGTGGCTTTGTTCAAGACTCGGTAATCAGTGACAAGGTGCATTTCTAAAGTATCTTTTTTGGGGATGAAAAATGCGGTAGAAGCAAAGGGAGAATATGATGGTTGGATGTGGCCATGTTTGATGAGGTCGGTCAGTTGTCTTTCCATTTCCTCTGTTTCTGTTGGGGCCAACCGGTAAGTACGGGCGTTAGGTAAAGAAGATCTGGGGATGAGATGAATGGAATGGTCAATGTGTCAGGAGGGGGGGAGTCCCTCTAGAGGTTGAAATAGATCTGCAAAGTCTTGGAGGAGGGGAGTCATTGTTTTAGAAACAGGGTGAGTAATATTGTTTGGTGTTATTGGGTGCATCGAACAGAGAGAGACACATTTGTTTAAATGTACATGCGGGATTTGTTCTTTGGTAGCAGTGGATTTGGGTGTTGTTGCGGTTAAGATATAAGTGTGGCCTTCTTTGGTAAGTTTGTACCGATGGGATTTGGCCATATAGATAGCATTTCTTTGGGTTTCATATGGGATAACTAGTAGCAAATCCAAACAATCCAAGGGGGAGACATCACAAAGGACAGTATCTTTAAATTTCCCTATGGAAAAAGTGACCAAACAGCGATGAAAAACTAAGAGGTGAGGGCCATCCTTCTGGACCCATCCGAGCTGATAGGGTTGCGGATGGGGAGTAGTAACTAGATTAAGGTGATTGACAAGGTACCGAGACACCAAATTCTTCTGGTTTCCATTGTCCATAATCAGTAAGGCCAAGGAGTTTTTAATTCGACAGTTATGAGTGAAGAGGGGTTGGGTGGAGGAGCTCGAATCTGCATGGGTCATTAGGATCAACGAGGGATCCACTTCTATGGGATTGTCCAGAGGAAATTCTTCAGTATCTTCCACTTGGGGGGGCACAATGAGATGAGTCAGTAGGGTTTTGTTGGTCTTTATATTTTGGAGGATTCGACAATTTGATGAATTATGTGAAGTAGTCTTGTGAAATGACCACCACGGTGTCCTTGTATTTGTATTGGGTGTGGGATTTTGAGCCCAAGGAGGTGGAAAGAGGGCTGAAGGATTGGATCTTGATGGTTGAGAGGCAGAGGGGTTGGTGTAGGGGTGGGACTGAGGAGTATGAACCCTAGGAGAAACTTTCCTTTCTATAGCCAAAGCTCTCTAAATTGTTTTGTCTAAAGTTGGATTTTCAAACAACTCTACTTCTCGATCAAACTAAATTAGTAAACCAGCAACAAACTTTAATATGAGTACCTCTTCCAGATATGGAATTTGAAGTAAGAGGCACATCTTGCAAAAGAAGTGTATGTATCCTTGCACTCCTTGTGAAGGGAGTTTTCGGAGTTGGTGCCATTTGATCCACAAGGATTTCACATACCCAGGTAGGTAGAGGTGGTTTCTTAATGCCTCAGAAAGTCGAGTCCAAGTTTTTATGGGTTTGGATGTAGAGGATTCTGGAGCATCCCTAATATCTATCACAAATGTGGTCTTCTCTTGCTCTGTATCCCACCAAGTTTGTGCAAGTCCTTCTAATTGTAAGGCTACAATCTAGAGCTTTCTCTCCTTGGTAAGGCTTGGACATGTATTGAAATAGGTGGAGAGGCTATGGATCCAGGAATCCACAACTTCTCCATTGGTTTGACCAACAAATTCGTGTAGTTGGATTCGAGTGTCCATTCAGAAGGGTTCTGGATTGTTTTGTTGTTGCATTATGAGCAACTCATTGAGGACGGAGGCAAGATAATGGATATGATTTGAAGTGTTGGAATTTGAGTATACTTCCAAGGGATATTTTTTTGGAGGCATTGTGAGGCCAACGGAAGATCAAGGTGCACCTAGCTTGCAACACTGAAAAATAGGTCAAGCTTTGTTTTGTGAATAGAGGATGCAAAACCCTGAAGCAATGGAGCTGCACTAGTCTAGAGGGAGAGATCTATATTGTTTTAGATCTGTGGAACTCCTCTCTTTTGTAGTGGATATTTGTGCACCCTTGGGGCTATGAGATCTGTTGAGCTTCTTGCATGAATATGTAAACCCTATAATGGGAAAAATCTAGACTATTTCATGAAAAACCCCAAAAAGCATTTGGCTCAATCTTCAAGATCGGAAGCTTTTCGATGGATCTTTAGTCTTTGATACCAATTGATATACCCAAGAAGGCAATCTACTGGAGAAGGTGACCAAACAAACCATAGTCTGGATTTTGACGAAAAACTCATGAGGGGCACAAATCAGAACAAGGGTGCACCATTGGTTTGGGTGACCAAGCAATGGAGATCTAATGTTGGCATGATCTGAGAGTAGCCAAGAGGATGTGGCTATCTCGGTGTGAGTCCTGGGGATCAATAGGAGAATCTTAGTGCATCCATAGAGGAGGGTTCACTTACTTCATCCCAACAAAGGAGAAAACTCTAGGTTGGTGCTCCCTCCTTTCTACCTCGGAAGCTTGCAGGAAAATGATTTGCTCCCTGAGAGATTGGCTAGCTAATGGAGTAAGCTCTCTCTCAGAGGTGGAAGCATGGAAAATGGAGCAACCAGGATGCATCCATGAAGAAAGGCACATTGGTTAACTCTGAGAACCCTGAAAAATGAAAATGCAACAAACATGAAATGTAAATTCAGAAAAAAAAAATCAAATGAGACACATAGCTTTAGGAAAAAGATAAGAATGCTTTATTTGAGTCACGGTTCACCTTATATACTAAGGGAACCATTTATTTACATGTTCTTAATTAAATAACATCAAAAGGTCAAAATGGGCCACACCTAGGTGGTTCACTTGTGCACCCCAAGTGGGTGTTGTTGGAAATACTAAAACAACTGAGAGGGGGGGTGAATCAGTTGTTTATAAGCTTAAACAATTTATACCTTTTAAATAATTGTAAAGAATTCTTCTTGTGTCATCAAGCAACGTACAACATATGGACAGTAAGAGTAAAGATCATCAGTCACACATAAAATACACACAGAGACAGATTTTCACGAGGAAACCCATAAAGGGAGAAAACCTCTTCTTCATCTAAATGATAGGCAGTCTTTTTCTGTTCTGTACATCATTTACAATTGAGCACAAAATCAATGTGAGGCTGCTACCTCTATTTTACAAGCTGCAACTTGTTTGAGAGCTCCAACTCTCTGGTTTCTCTAGCACCCACTAGAAGGAAGCACCAACTCCCTGAGTACTCCAGCA
>JZKD02S2377463.1:301935-328876 GCA_000966675.3 Picea glauca
CAACCCTTAACATGGTTGGATTTTTTGTCCCCGCAGGTTTCGAACCGGTGACTTTAACATCACGGAGTGTCTTAACAACACACTCCGTCACCGACTGTCCTACACCTCGGGGACTTGTTATTATAATTAAATTACCATACATATAGTATCTCATTAATATCATTATAATGAAACTATTTTTTATAATCATATGAAAAACTTTCCTTAGTAAAATATTTTTTTAAAGTATAACCAAATTTCATCTATTTTATAGTTCAATATAATTAAATTTAATCCAATGAAAGAGTGAAACATATCACATTATAATAAAACAATTTTTATAATGATAATAAAAACTTGTCTTAGTAAACCATTGTTTTAACTATAACCAAATGTTAGCTATTTTATAATTCATAATCATAATAAAAACAATTTCTTACATTATAAACTTAACTTATTTTGACAATTCTTATTTAAACTAAACACATAATTTAATATTTTAGTTTATTTTATTTATGTTTTATTAAAATTTAATTTGTAATGTAATTTGTAATAACAATGTATTTTTAAGGTCGTGGTTAAGTCGGACAACAAATTGGTGTATGAGACCCCCTTCGTCGATCGATTTGACTCGTAAGGTCTACGAAGATATACATACTCTACCCCCCTCTGGATTTGAACTTGTAATCTCTTAGGAGGAAACACATGTTCTTAACCATTAGTCCCACTCAAGATAAAAAATTGATTTTCCTTTAGTATTTTTTTTTTTTTTAACTTTAATATTATATTGTTTGTATCTCTTAGCTAGTAATTAAAGGATAAAGTAATGAGTGGACACGAATTTTGTTTTAATTATAATTTAAACCTATAGTATTCCAATTCTCATTTATTTACAATAAACGTGTTTTTTTATTAAATTAAAATATTATTTTTTCTCTTAAAAAGATTAATAATATAAAAAAAAAAAATCATATTAAAAAATGATCCACTATGAAGTAATTATTATGGATTTTTTTTAATATGTGGAGGTAATGGTATTATAAAATATTATATATTTAGTGTCTCAAGAATATTTATCATATCAAGGATGATCTCACCAAGATCTTCTCTAAGGTGTGGTTTATGTGCAGTTAACTATTGTCAAATGAAAATGTGAAAAATAATCTTCTTTAACATTCAGATGTCCAACTAAACTATTATAGTTGATCCAAAATTTTGAAATTTTATTGGTTATAGAATTTCCAACTCATCAACTGTAATTTTTTCTTATAAGGCCCATTTTAGTTAAAAATTTCCTCTAATGAGTGGGAAGAGTTGGAGGCCCACACATCCATAGTAAGATGATCTAACTCCTTTGTTCAAGGAAGAGCTATATCGACGTCTACCATGGATCTTTGAATAGTTTGATAAGAAATATCTATTGCAAACAAAGATATGGTTCATTCTCAAGTCCTTCCATTGAATTAGAAAGAGAGGGTAAGAACAATAGATCCTTAAATTATGTTGTTCATAAATAATAAACTTGGGTCACGAGAGTCGAATAAACTAGCTCAATAAAACAAGCAAAAGAGTTAATGCAAGAAATAGGTGTTGTGAAATTAAAAGTTCCCATCAAGGATGGATACATTCCAACACCTATATTCTTAGAGGCCTTATGGCAGTACCGATTAACGGGACAGTAGAGCCCGCTGATACAACTGTGTCAATGTGAGAATATGACATATGGTCAATAGTTACAATTTTCCCTTCACAGGGAAAACAAAGGACTCGAAAAACCAAGGAACCTACAATTGTCATAGCGTATGTCCATCTACATACCAAAAAAAGGTTGTAATCGAGTGGAGCAATGACTACTTCCACTTCAATGGAAAGGTTCCCCCCCCCCAACTAGAATCATAGGGAAGGAGGATATAATCCCATGTGGCTTAAACGAATGTTCGTCAAATGCAATTAATAAGGTGGGAGATTGGGAAAGCTTAGGGGAGTCGATGGCTTACCAACAGGACAATGACATGATACATGTCAAATTTCCATCATCCAAAACCATTCTAAAGATGGTTTTCATGCTATACACTACTTATATCTAAAAATCAACATGGTAAGAAACTTGAAACTTGACATTAGAAGTATCAAACATTATCACCTAAGAATTAGAGGGATCAATAGCCCCAATAGGTGAGAGTAACAAACTCCATTTTGTTCGGAAATTCTAGAGTAATTTTGAGGCTGACAGAATGCATGGTGCCTTGGTGAAGTTTTCTACAATTGAGTAGTTTTTGGAAACACAAGAATTTGGGTTGTGTGATGAATGCTTGAATACACCCTTGGTTATGCATGACATTGTTTCTCCCATATGTTTCTCTATATATAGAGGGTTTTGCAGTTTGGGGGATTCCTTTTCCTTAGAGGTGGATTCAGTTTTCTCATAAATATGAACCTTGGTTGAAAGGTGTATCTCAAAACCACATATGTATACATTCAAAAAACTATTATCATGTAAGGATGCCCCCTAGTTTCCCCCTTATGGAATTTCAATGTTACTTGAAGTTCCCAAAACCATATGGTGTCCTTGAAGGAAAGGATTTATTAACACAATAGGTTTCTACTATGCCAACAAGCATTCAACCTCTTCATGTTTGGGGCATTGGTGCATTAGATGATCATCTTTGCAAAAATTACAAGGAAATTTAACTTTATTTCTCTCCTTCTTTTCCCCACCAACATTGTTATTGATTTTATTCGCATTATTATTACTCCCACCACCTTTCTTATTACCCTTTTTTTTCTTCTTTCCTCTGGGTTGTTGTTTGTAACCCTTCGAATTTACCGATTGTACAACATGGACATCAGATGTTTGGAGTAGGGAAGAAGTTGAATCATCGGATTGATTGGTCACAGGTAGATGAATTGACATCTACCTCATCCGGGTTGCAAGAAAACTCACAACAAAGTTTTCAACAGAACATACCACGCCATCGGCATGGGTTCCATGCTTTGTCTTCAAAGGGTCAATACTAGGTCGTGGTGGATTTGGAAACATCTCATAGAGAACACAATATTGGGAGTAAATCGGATCTAAACATTGGGCTCTAAAAAATTATTTTCTCCAATCATCACTCCCAAGAGAGAGATGACTTTAGACATATATGGTAACAAAGACTTTAACAACCATTCTAAAATAAATTCATGAGAAATTCAATAGTTTATCATCCTCTTCTTTCTCCACCATTCTTGGATGTGGTTAGAAATATTGGTAACTTTATCATGCCTAAAATTAGACAAGAGGTCAGTTTCAACATCATACAGGATAGGATGTTGGAAATGGCTCAAGAAAACCATAGCTAAGTCATGAAAGTTGCCAAAGGACGTTAATTTGAGATTAATATACTATTTTGCAACCACCTTGATGAGGGTGCATTGAAAAAATATCAATATGATCGAGTCATCCATGAATGAGTTAGTGAGCACCATGAATGGAACATCGTCACATGATCTCCCAAATCATCACCATCCTTCCCTTCAAACTTTGGAATGTCAGACAAGAGTTTGGTGGGGACCAAGGGACAATTTAGATTGTGGTGCACCATCTCATTCACGATTTTGGAGAGACATGACAAGTTTAAGGTTTCCATAAATGGAAGTCAAAATTGTGGCGTAGAGATCCAAATTCTGATATTGTAACCCCCCATATTATTGGTACTTGGGAAATAATATATTGGATTGTTGTTGGCATCAAGTTGCCAGGTAATCTCTCTAGGTTGAATAGGGTACTAATTATAACTTGAAGCTCCCTGATTATAAGGAGGAAAACCTCAATTCATTGGAATTCTAAAATGTTGGAAAGGGTTTCCCCATACTGACATCCCCTTGGAAAAAATGTTTCCATGTATATTGTTCCAATAACCAAGGAAGGAATTGCTCCCTATCATCATTCCTGAAGAAGTGATGCAGGAGCATCGCTTCACCACTACAACACGCCAGAAATACAACACATATGTGTACTTGGAGGGAACAAATTCCAAGGGAAGAGAGGTTCCATCCCTCTCATTTGAACCTAAAATAAAAAATTTAATGCAAATTCAACGTAATTTAAGCCTGTAAGGCTCAAGGAAAGTCGAGCCCATGTTCTTGTACAAGACAAGTGTAGAATCTCCTTTAATGGATCACAATAGGTAGATCTAGATCCTATTTGGATTAGATAGAAGTTAATTTCCATTAATGTAGGTAGGTGGAGGGAGGCTCGAGGAGCCCCTCTTTTGTAAAAAGATAAATGTATTGATATTCATTTAGAGTTGTTGAAAATTAGGAGAGGAGAGGAGAGAAATAACTGAGACTTAGTTGCAGTCCAGTCTTGTAAACATTGTACATAAGCATTCATATATCAATACAAGAGCAGATTTCCTTATGTATAATTCTTGTGTGTATGTTATATGTGTTCTTTGAATGTTTTCTGTGTTTATTTGTGTTTTGATATGAATTCCATGGATGAATGTTATATTCCCTTTGTAGTAATTAGATAGATTTCATTATCTATAGTTTTTTGAGTGTTTTGAGCTCTTAGGCTTGTGCAAGGAGTGCACACCAGAGTAATTGAAATACTCTATGAATCCAACACAAGGAGTGTGTTTCAAACTTTGTATCGAGTTTAGAGAAGAGAGTGTCAGGTGGGAACACTAGAACAAATCATTCTAAATATTAGAAGAAGCAGTGAAAGAGAAGGCACACAAGAGCTACTAAGCACTCTAAGGAACTAGCGCAAGGAGTGCGTGAGAACCTTGCTTCGAGTTCTGAGAGGAGGTTTCCAAGTGGAAACACGAGAAGGTAAGTGCATGGAACCAACGCAAGAAGTGTGCGAGAAATTTGTTTCAAGTTCTAAGAGGAGGTTTCCAAGTGGGCACACTAGAAGTTAAGTGTAAGGAGTGCATAGAACAACACAAGGAGTTTGAGGGAATAGTATTTTTAGACTTGTTTTTTCAGAAGAGATAGTTGGAAATCTCACCGAACAAGTGCAAGGAGTGCACAAAAATAAGCACACTCTGAAAGTGTTGGAGAAGCTCATAAGACAGAGCGTGAGTGCTAGGAGGGAACGAGGAGTTGCTAAAAAGAATAAAGGGACTGAACCCTTTGAGGTTCGAGCATTTGCAAGCTTAGGTAGAATAGTGCAAATATGCATAGGAGCGTTGTAAGACGTGCAGAGACTGAAATTAGTCTAAGTCCTAGACTATGAGAGGAGCACAAGGTGTGCGCAAAAAGGACTTATTTTCAAGTTTCAAAGCTCAGGAGGTGTAGCACAAGTCAAGGCCCAAAAGTCGGTCTCGCAGAGGAAAGTTCAAAGGCCAAACCATTGAACACATTGAGGAGAATCCTTCATTCAAAAGGAAAGCGTAAACAACCGAGGAGGAGAAGCTACAACTATCATCATATTACTTGTCAGAAGCCATATGGATCATTAGATCAGAGTCTAGGCAGAAGGAGGAGCATGGAGGAGGAGAACAGATCCAAGACATTGGATCTAAGTGCGAGCTACAACAACCTTCAGATCCAGATGAGTTGCACATGGTTTAACCTTGAGGCCCCTTCATACTCCAGAAGTTTGCAGGTTTATCATAATTAGGCGCAAAGGAGATGAGTCTATCGAAGTTATAAAGCCTAGAACAAATCTTGCCCATCGAAAGACAAAGGACACATGTCAGTAGATCAGAGGTAGTATAGAAGACTAGCCATCCGAGAGAAAGGAGGTGTATAGGAAGAAGGTTTTCATCCTCCCGAAGCTTCAAAGTACAGAGAAAATCCTATACGTTGATCAGGAGGAGACACATGGTAGTAGATCTTGTGGTCTAGAGGTCCAACACTCTGGAGGAATTATACTGATGTGAGTCGATAACTCCCGAAGGGTCGGAGTCCCATAGTAAATATCGATCGTTGATAGAGGAGGGACACGTGGAGCACATATATGAACTTCTTTAGTTCAGGGTTCAGAAGAAGCAGAGTGTAGAGTCGTGAGGACTCCTGGAGGCCCAAATTTTAGATTCCTACTGAGTCATATGATTGGATGAGGACACGTGGTGGCAGAACCCAAAGTCTAAAGACTTGGTGATCCATAGGGTTGGAATAAGATCTTGTCCATTCATTGTGAGGGACAAGTGGAGGGTAGATCTCGCCTCTTCTAATTCATCATTCAGAGGAATTGCAACTTGGCGCAACCAGGACTCCCAAAGTCCTAGGGACAGATCCCAATCATTGACAAGAAAGGACACATGGCGCTTGATTCAACAATTCAAAGGTTTAGTACTCTAGAGGCATCGCAAGTTGGAGAAACAACTAGGATTCATGAAGCCCTCAGTCCTGAAGCGAATCATGGAAATTTATTTTCTGGAAGTGTGTGGTCCATTGATCTTTGTCCTGCAGAGGTTTGGCAGTTTGACACTAAAGGGAACTAGAGGTGTAGTGAAAATAAAGGCTCCGAAGTTCCGGATCCTGGAGAGTGTGTTGGTTGTTGATCTCAATGTGGCTTAAGGACCGTTGATCTCTACCTTCGTTTGGAGGTCTATCAGTTCAGGAATTTGGGGGTTGTGGAAGGTGTTGAGGTTGAAACTCCCAGAGCTCGAAGTGATCAAAGCACCGAAGTAGTTCCTTTGGTTATCTCTTGGTCACATCCCACAATCATATTTGTTTTCCATTGGGAAAAATGGGTCACTTCCTTAATTTGATGTAAAAGTGAAGTGTGGTTTATGGTTTTGGCTCGGAGTCACGTGGAGGACTCTGTTGGTTTATGAATACCTTCGCAGACTTGATTTTTAGGCACAGGGAAGAAATTAAATACCTATGTTTGATTTTGGGGGCTCAGAAGGAGCTTGAGAGTTGATCTAGCTCTCGTATTTGAACGATCCTAGACCAGGAGGTCGCATAGACCCTAGGAGTGGGTGGGGTTCTGCATCAAGTGGTATCAGAGCTGGAATTAATCTTTGTAAGGAAAAATAGAAAATGTCTACTGAAGGCCAAAAACAAGGTTAGAGAAAATACCATCAACAAATAGATAAAGATCTCAATGAGGTTAGAGAGGAGCTCAATAGGCTGATGTTAAAGATGTAACAGGAATCACAAGAAATTTGAAGGTATGAATGGCCTCCGAAGAAAAATGTAAAGTGGGCTATCCATCAGTTGATTTCCAGGAGGGAGCACTAGGTATTGAGGAGGTGGTTGAGGCATGTTGAAAACCTCAGCTCCACAAAGGAGGAGATGGGTTTCTTTTGTGATCCATAGGGTGGAGAAAAACTCAGTGATGAGGAGGAGAAGAGATCGGTTGAGGATCTCGCAAACTATCAGGAGGGTAGAGATTAACTTTCAGATTTTCAAGTAGGAAATAAGAAGAGATCAGTTGAGGATATCATATACTTCCAGGAGGGAAGAGGTGAAAGTTCATATTTCCAAGTGGGCAAGGTGAAGAATATGAGACTGTTTAAAATTCTCGGGAACTCGGAGGTGAGTTCGGATCAACAAGGAGTGTTGGCAAGGGAGAAGGAGGAAGGAGAACATCATCATCATTTCAGACTAATGATAGGAGGGATCAAAATATCCCTTGGATTGAGATCTACATGAGCTCATGTTTTTGAGGAGGTGTTGACTCTTGAATCCATCAGGACCGAAACGACAACCTCATGAGGAAATTAGTCCCCCTTTGTTTTTAGAGAGGTGGTTCTCCTCTTTGGCTAAAAATATATCTTGGAGTAGGGAGAGTGCTAGACAAAAAAACCCAAATATTTATTTCTTGGATTTATATGATAATGGTTCTTCAATAACACAATATGATATTTATGTGCAACAAAAGTATTTTAATCAGGAAATATTGAAGGAGGGTTTCAACATCAGAATTAAATTGTGATCAAAATCACACACAATCTTCTGAATAATATATAGATACGTAAATATATTCTTCATAGGAGATAATGATTTGTTCATCTCAAATAATTTTAGCAGAGTACTGCAATCAATATCAAGAGATAATTTGATAGATCAACCTCAAATACTTTATATTATGAAAATAGGGTTACAAAGCACAGTCAAGATCAACTCTGAAGCAATTCTTTGTGGAGTTTTATTTATGATCGATTTTCTTCATTACAAAAGATTTTATAGATATATAGGTGGTTGCAAATAATTCATTATCATAGAATAAAATATCTTAGAATAATATAAGATGAACACTCAACAACTCAGCCTTGTGCCCAACTCTGAGATTATGCCCAAGTGGTGTAGAAGAATATATATAAAAAAAAATGGAGAAGATGGATATTTATTTCTTTTGATTGGAATCTTGATTATGTATCCATGGATGTACCTTTTTCTTCCTCTAATGTTCTTCCCTTCTGCTCTAACAATATTGAATAATCCACCTTTGATGAAGCCTCTCTTCCCTTTTTAAGAAGAGATTTTCTAACTACTTGAGTAGTTAGGGTTTCTCCCTTTTAGAAATTCATGTACAAGTTTTTTCTTGAAATATTCCATTAATAAATGTCTCATTAATTCATAATTAATTGATCCATATCACTAATACAAGTATATTTAAAGTGGGTCCCTCTCCCTTTTTAATAAAATTTTTTAATTAAACTTTTATTTTTTTTAAAATTTGATTAATTTTTCATCAAAAGAAGACGAATGTAATTTAATTTTATGGAAATGAAAAACAACTTTTTATATATTCAAACCAATTCTTATGTTCTCTTTATCATCTCATATTTCCAATGATATAAAATTTTCCCAAATCCGTCGCCCAGATCTCAAGATATGAGCTCGTGAAGTTGAGTTGTCATGAAGGCCCATTAAAATGCAATTGATTGATATTTTAATTTACGAGAAAAATGTAATAGCTTTCAACATTTTAAACCTATAAAAACATATTCTATGTCATAATACCTTTCCAACAGTATACATTGTACGTGATTTCGACACCTGGAGCTCAAGTTATGGCCTCTGCAAGATCAACGCTCATCCACTGTTGATCAAAATTAATGGAAAACTTTCAACCCTTGGATTGATTTTCGTGCTTCCCTTCATAAAATTCAAATTTTTAGTTTAAAAGTCTATCCCACATGCATTGGGCTATTATATTCTTCATGATATATAATACTAAGTGTTTGATAAATTAGCAAGAAACACGAGAAGAGAATAAATTATGGAGCTTGGAGGATTTGGCCCTTGGAAAATTGTTGAATAAAATAATAATTTTTTTGAATCTGATCATTGTTCACCTCATGCCCAATCATTGATGAATCATCCATTCATATACCTCCATGTGTCTCTAATAATAATATTTCATGCGTCTCCCTCCATGATTTGTTATGTGTCACAATTCGATGTTCCCATGTGGAATGTTCTTTTTGGTTCATGTTGTAAATGGGGAAAACTTTGGAATAATGGTTAAGTATGGGGGAGTAGGCGGAAGGGTAAGTGAAGGGAAAGTTGTAGGTAGCGGAAGTTAAGGGGGTATTTTTTAGGTTGTGGGGGTGGGTTGTAGGGTTGGGGATCGAGGTGATTAAGGGAGTGAGGGAGTCTGCAAGTCCACAATACAAAAGTAGACTAAGTGTTGAAGAACGGTCAGTCGAACTCACATGCAAGAGGAATGAAATACTTTGGAGCTCAGCACCCATGACAAGGCTGATGGTCGAAATGTATATCATGGAACTTGGGGTGCAAAGTGAAGGTCATAGAAAATGGAGTATGAGAGCTCAAACCCATGAACACTAAAATATGACTAAGTATGGAAAGAGAGATGTTAGTGAAAATTGTAAGAATGGTAGAATTGTAATATAGGAGAGGAGAGGAGAACATGATATTTTAGAAAGGTTCCTCAAAATCGGACCTATGGACAAGAACTTGAGAAAGTTAGGCATACAGAAACATATCTCTGATCTGAAAAATGTGTGGAGAACCTGAGACTAAGGACTATAGAATGAACTTATAAACGTTCAAAATTTTCATCTTTCGTTATCATTTTTTTATTAATCCAAGAGGGAAAATATAGATGAACAAATTTTGGTCAACAGGAGGTGATGCAGGAGCCATCCAAAGAAGAGTCTATTGGGACAAATATTTTTAGCAATTTTTGTGTTGCAGGTGCAATAGAAGAGGGACAACCAACTGAGACTGTCGTGAATGAGGATACTGATCAGACATTGAAATCTTCCTAAGAAATGGAGAAAGAAGATCATTTGGTGGAATTGATAAAAAAATTCAGCAAGGGATATGAACAAGAAGAAATTGTAGGATTCGAACCTATAGCAGAAGAGAGAGCAGCAGATATCATGGTTTTTGTTGATTTGTGTGAAGAGTTAGAAGCCCTAGGAGAAAGGGTAATAGCCTAGAGTCAGCGCATCCAATAGGTTAGATTGGAGATTAATGAAGAGGAGATGCAACAATAGAGAATAATACAAAAGAGGAGCCATACAGTGGACCAACTCGACAAAGTAATAGAGGAGATCAGGAGATTGATGCTAGAGGCAACAAATAAGGCTACCAGTAGAAAAGAGTGGTGGAACAGAGGAGATCCTGTAGTAGCAGCAGGACAACAACAGTAGAAGCATATAAGAGGATAAAATGGACAACTCTAGAATGAAGTTTGGGACCCTGGAGGATCTCAAAAACAACAATAGGGGAGCCATGAGCATAAGCTCATGATTTTTACCAAAATTTGAGTATGATGCAAGAGCATCTCTCCACCTAAACAATGCGCCAAAAAGACATTACATCCGCGCACTTGGAGGGAATGAATTCCAAGGGAAGAGAGGCGTTAGCCCTCTTATTTTGAACCTAAATTAAATTTTTTAATGCAAATTCATTGTAATTTAAATCTATAAGGCTCAAGGAAAGCCGAGCCCATGTGTTTTTACAGGCCAAGTGTAGAGTCTCCTTTAATGGATGACATTAGGTAGATCTATATCCAATTCGGATTAGATAGAAGTTAATTTCCATTAATGTAGGTAGGTGGAGGAAGTCTCAAGGAGCCCCTCTTTTGTAAAAAGATCAATGTATTGAGATTCATTGAGAGTTGTTATAAATTAGGAGAGGAGAGAAAGAACTGAGACTCAGTGGTAGTCCAGTCTTATAAAAACTATACAGAAACATTATGATATCAATACAAGAGCATATTTCCTTGAGTATGATTCTTGTGTGTATGTTCTATGTGTTCTTTGAATGTTTTATGTGTTTATTTGTGTTTTGATATGAATTACTTGGATTCATGTTATATTACCTTTGCAGGAATTACATAGATTCCCTTATCTATAGTGTTTTTAGTGTTATGGGATCTTAGGCTTGTGCAAGGAGTGCACACCATAGTAATTGAAATATTGTATGAAGACAACACAAGGAGTGTGTTTCAAACTATGTCTCAAGTTCAAAGAAGAGTGTTTTAGGTGGGAACACCAGAACAAATCATTATAAAGCTTAGAGGAAGCAATGCAAGAGAAGGCACACCAAAGTTACTGAACACTCTGAGGAACCAGCGCAAGGAGTGCGCAAGAAATCTGTTTCGAGTTATGAGAGGAGGTTTCCAGGTGGGCACACCAAAAGGTAAGTGCAAGGAGTGCATAGAGCCACGCAAGGAGCACAAGGGCATAGTCTTTTTAGACTCATTTGTTCAGAAGTGATAGTTTGAAATCTCATGGAGCAAGTGCAAGGAGTGCACAAAAACCAACACACTCTAAAAGTTTTGGGAAGCTCATAAGACAGAGCGTGAGCGCCAAGAGGGAATGAGAAGTTGTTTAAAAGAATAAAAGGACTAAACCCTTTGAATTCCAAGTGTTTTCAATCTCGGGAGGAATAAGGCAAGTGTGCACAAGATCTATGTAAGACATGTATAGTCTAAAAAGGTCTAAGTCCTAGACTGTGAGAGGAGTGCAAGGTGTATGCAAAAAATACTTATTTTCAAGTTTCAAAGCTTGGCAGGTGCAATGCAAGATGAGGCTCAGTAGTCGGTCTCAGAGAGGGAATTTCAAAGGCTAAACCATTGAAAAATTTGAGGAGAATCCTTCATTTGAAAGGAAAGTACAAATAGTCAAGGAGGAGAAGCTACATATGTTGTCGGATCAGCTATCAGAAGCCATCTTTATTGTTAGATCAAAGTCTGGGAAGAAGGAGGAGCATATGAGAGGAGAACAGATCCAAGTCCTTGGATATAAATGCGATCTACAACAACCATCAAATCCAAGTGAGTTTCACAGTGTTTAACCCTGAGGGTCCTTTATAATCTGGAAGTTTGAAGGTTTATCATAATTGGGAACAGAGGAGACGAGTCTCCTGAAGTTTCGAAGCCCGCAAGAAAATCTATCTATCAAAAGACAGAGGACACATGTCAATAGATCATAGCTAGTTTGAAACACCGGTTATTCGAGAGAAAGGAGGTGTAGAGGTGAAATTTTTTTAGCCTCTCGAAGCTCTGAAGGCCGAAGAAAATCCTATATGTTGATCGGGAGGAGACAAGTGGAAGTAGATCACATGGTCTAGATGTCCATCACTATGGAGGAATTAGACTAAGGTGAGTTGAGAACTCCCAAAGGGTCGGATTCCTATAGTAAATTTTGAAAGTTGATCGAGGAGGGACACATGGATATCATATCTCAACTTTGTTAGTTCGGGGTTTGGAGGAATCAGGGTGCGAATTCATGAGGACTCTCAAAGGCCCGAAGGTCAGAGTCCATTCTAGTCGTCCGATTGGAGGAGGACACATGATGAAAGATCCTGAAGTCTGGAGACTTGGTGCCCCAAAGGGTTGGAAGAATATCCCTCCCATTCATTATGAGGGACATGTGAAGGGAAGATCTCACCTCCGCTAATTCGACATTGGGCAGAATTGCATATTGGAGCAACCAAGAGTCCCGAAGGCCCAAATCCTAGAGTCCTAGGGGATAGATCCCAGTCATTGACAAGTGAGGAAACATGGCACTCGATCCATTAGTTTGGAGGTTTAGTACTCTAGAGGTATTGCAAGTTAGAACAATAGTTAGGATTCCCAAAGCCCAGAGTCTCGAAGCAGATCATGGCCATTTATTTTGTAGAAGCACGTGGTCCATTGATATTTTTCATGCAGAGGTTTTCCAGTTCGACACTACGGGGAAATGGAGGTGTAGTGAAACAAAAGGCTTCAAAGTCTCGGAGCTTAGAGAGGGTGTTGGTCATTTATCTCAGAGTGGCTTAAGGACCCTTGATCTCTACCTTCATTCAGAAGTCTATCAGTTCACGAATTCGGGGGTTGTGGAAGATTTTGAGGTTGAAACTATCGGAGCTTGAAGTTATTGGAGCACCAAAGTAGTGCCTTTTGTTTAGCGCCTAGTCATATCCCACAGTCATATGTGTTTCCCGCTGGGAAAAAGGGGCCAATTCCTGAATTTGATGTAAAAGTGAATTTTGGTCTATGGTTTTGGCTTGGAGTCACGTGGAGGACTTTTTTGGTGTATGAGGACCCTTGAAAACTTGATTTTTAGGTGTAGGGAAGAAATTAAGTACTTGTGTTTGATTTTGGGTGCTCGGCAGGAGCCCGAGAGCTGATCCAACTCCCGTATTTGAAAGATCCTAGACCAGGAGGTCGCGCAGACCCTGGGAGTGGGTGGGGGTCTACATCAACAAGGGAAAGATCTACTCCATTGATTTTCAAATAATGAAAAAGGTTTAGAGCCTATCGACATACCAAAGGACTGAAAAATTTCCACCCATGTGATTACCCAATCCTACAAAAATATTGGTCCCCGAGAACACCCTAGAAGATGGAAAATATACACTTCCTAAAGAGGGGTTTGATGGGGGGATATCACCTCCACTCCATGGAAAACCATACAAGGGAGTTGAAGAACTCTTGGTAGTGAATCTAGGGTTTAGGAAGATAGGAGTAGAATTAATAGGAACACGAGGCATGCCCATAGTAAGCATTCTGAATGAAAAACCTCTTGGACCATATGATGTGGATGATGCCGAAATCATGTCTTGGATTGTACATATTGAGAAGGTATAGAGCCTCCATCTAATTCCACAATTGTGGCATGAGTAGTGATAAATTCTTGGGTACTTGGAATAAGAGGAGAAAATCCTCCTCCATTTATAACCGACGAGGGGGGTATGGATTCCCCCTAACCCTCAAACATTATAATTGTTGTCCATATTAGACCATTGAAGAGAGAGGTTGGAAAAGTTATTTGAACTATGAGAAGTCATAATTTGTGTGAGGATAGAACTATTAGATCCCATGATGGAAGGTTAAAGTTCCTTACAAAACCTTCATCTTAAATATCTTATACTACAGTAACACCTCCTACAGATTGGTTCACGTCTGTAGAATCTTTCTCTATTGGCTCTAGCGAACCAGAATCGTCTAGTCGATGATTTTGAGGGGGTGAATCCATCTTTTCAAGTGAAATACCATGGGTCCTTCTTGATTGGTGGAGAAATCAATCAGACACCTTGAATCAAAGATTCATAAATAGCGATAAATAGACTCCCTAAGGTTGAATAAACAAATAAAGCATACGACTAAAAGTGTATTGAGACAAGAAACACAAACACATTAATCTTTCAAATCCCTAGCATAGGTGGAATAGGTCCTAGGCCCAAAGTAGTGAAAATATGAAGAAGGGATCGTTTGAAGACCAATATATTCTTATTAAGTCCTGAGACCGATCAACAAATGAATGAGAAATAGTTATGATAAACTACATTCAACAGTTGTGTTTAGTTGAGTGGCCTTGGAGAATTTATCCTTTAATCTGTCCCAAGGCCCTACACCTAGAATAGTTCTTGTATATAAAAAGAAGCAATTCTAATAGATTTTAAAATTAGTGTTCATTTTAATGGTTGTTATTTACTAAAGATATGGAAGTGAAACAAGTGGTGTTTTAAGGAATCTCTCATAACAACTTATAAGAACATTGCATTTTTATTAAATGTGGATTATTCTTCAATAAAACAGTATAAACATGAAAAACTAATGAAAATTGATAACCTTTCAATGCAGTATTTTATTTTCTAAATATCCAAGCACAACTACAAATTCTTTTGCAAAAAACTCACTATTTTATACAACTCAAAAACCTAAATGCCTTGCAATGTGTTGAGCACTCAACACACCCTAAAAATTCTATGTCAAATTTTACTTTTTGGGTACCACTTTATCTTTTTGCACTGTCTGATTTGTCTTCATTGTGAAAGATTTTTCATTTGCTTACCATTTTGACTCTCATAAGTCTTTAAAAGTTTTCTTGAATCTATGAAAACCCACGACTTAAAAGGCTTAATTTATCAATAAGAATCAACAGCTAAAAAAAAAATGTTTCACCCGATGCATCCAAATTTGGAATCGAAAAGTTTTAAAATATGAAATAAAATCACTCAAGAAAACCGCAATCGTTGAACACCGATATTCATCGGCATCGGAAAACGAAAGCTTTCTTTTTCAACAAGCATTACCCAAGGAATCCTGTAGAAAACATGATAGGATTATCATTGATAGTCGATTCCCGAATCACTTCGGCATCGACGACCCCGAGGTTTATTTTAACACGCGCATCTCTTGAAAACCCCGACTATGATTGATTTACAAGATCAAACCACATGTCCTCATCTGCCACATGTCTTTGCCAAATTGGATAAGCATATGATCTAGTCTTCCCTTGAGTCGTTATCGATTCCCGAGGCCCAAGTCGCACCCCGAGTTAGTTTTTCCACGTCATCACCATACGATGAAATCGATCAGTGCTGGAGGTTTTTTTTTACAGAAAAATATCAACGAAAACTTCCATCGCACATCGTCGATACCTGACCTTCCCACTAGGAAAGGGACACGATGGGACGTTTTGGCGATAGATACGTTTAGATTCGATTCATTTAAGGGACTAATTAATTCCAAATCTCACATTAGTTGCTAATTCATGCGCAAATCAAAAGGACCATTTGAATTTACCTATATAGCACATCACCCTCCACGCCTCCGTCATCAACCCATGATGAATTGAACTATAGAGATTTGGCAACAGATTTCATTTGATTTTCACTCATAACCCGAATTAATTGGTTGAAGCGACACGATAGGTTCTTCCCCATTTAAATTATTTAGAGTTGTTCATAAATGATATCATCATACGCAAATCATTTTAGAGCATCAAGAAGAACGAGGTGAGCAATTTGAGAAAATCTTCCAAGATCTTGTGAGTATTAAACAACAGGTTTAGCAAGCGTTACAGGTATGTACCAGTTTGTGGAGTTTTTACGCTTCACTTCACACATTTTGTTTATCTAGTGTTACCCTATATGCATGCCTAAAGTATTTATTTTGGTTGCAAGAAAAATGTCTCCAAAGAAACCAAGTACTAGGCGATCGCTGAGGGCACCCAAATGCTACTCCGGAGTGGAATATAGTATAAAAACCTCTTTAAGTTAAGCTTTATGTTAGAAAGAAGTAGAGGAACTAGTCTTTAGTATTCTATTTCAATTATAAGATAGATTATTAGTAGGTAGTATCTTTATAATTCAGAAAGGATTAGGAGAGAGAAAGTCTTTATATTAGGTCTTGATATCAGTAACCAAAAGTAGGAGAAGGCTCATCCCCAGGACTAGCAAAGCAATTATAATTCACTCCAAGGCTAGAACCAGTAATCAAAACATCCACCAAGAATATTTTCACTCAATCCCTAGCCTTTGGAGACATAGAGGTAAGCATAGGGACCAAGACAATACTCTTTCACTGGGGAAAACTCATTGAGAAGATCAAGTGGGAAGAATTCCCTGAATATACCCCGCTAAGTGACCCAATATGAGAAAGCTCGACGATGAAGTTTTTATGAATATCCGAAGATCGTACCTTCACATGGTAGCGATAATAACTCTAGTGTTCCCCTACATAGTACTCATAAAGTGTCTTATCGACTACACTGACACACAAAGATGTGTGATTAATTACGACAATGGCAAGTGTGTCGGGGTCTTCCTTCCAGTGGAGGTGTAGAATTACTTCAAGCTCAAAGACCCAAAGGAGTGGCTGAACACCAATTTTGTTATAATCTTCTACGAGAAACATGACACCAGCCAGGTGATGGATTCATGGTGGAGAGAATATAAAAAGTACACCAATCGGACCTCTAGCTGGTACCCGATGACCAACTTGAGAGAACCATATATCTACATAATGGCCCTCATTTGTCGGTTGTATGGGGAGAAGGATTGTTCCAGGTTTTCAAAGGAATGGATGCCTCTATATTACACTGTATCCATCTCAGGGAGGAGTTTTAATTGGGGTTCCATCATTTTAAAACATATGATCATTTGCATTCAACAAGCCCAGACGTTGAAAGAAGGAGAAACCCCGTCCTTCTACATGGATTCTTATTTATTGGACCTCATCTGCGCCAGAAATGTCTTTGCCGGAATGAACTTAATCTGCCATGCCTTAGAACTCCTGGTCCATGTTTACTTTGGCGTCCTATGGGAAAACAGGTACAAGAAATCATACTCCCTCATCTGTGATCTATTCATCACGTGCATTCATTTTTTTCTTTTCAATAAAGAGTGCCCAAGACTGTCGACTGCGGCGAAAAATATGATATCAAAGGTAGGTCACAGGTACTTGGATGAGCGCGATACCTACATCATTATTTTTGGAGCCACCAGAGCACCACACCTTTTACCTGTGTATGTTCATGATTGACTAGTAGTAGGGGAAATCTGTTACCAAACCATCCTGCAAGGTTACAATGCTACTATGGTAAAAGATAAGAAGCAGACGTTCATACCTTATGGATTCCATAGATGTTTCTACATGGTAAAAGACACCTCTCAAGCCAAGGAGGAAGGACTGAATCAATTAGATTTATGATTCCAGACCGTCCTCTTTCTAAAACATGAGCCAAAGGATCTAGTCTTGAATCATGCATCACAAGTATCGTCATACTGGACCTATGCACATGAAAAATTTGAAGATGAAGTCTTCACCAAAAATGCTCAAGATTGGGACGAGGTTGTGGAAAGGATGGTCGATCCTAATATGACCAAGTTCAAGGCCATGATCCTTGATGAACAAGAGACATCCCTAGAACAATCGGCTCAAGGGGCCCTCAGGGCCAGAGAAGAAAGGATAGCATTTGAAGCAGTAGAAGCCCCCTTGATAGCCCCAACGCTAGGTAGAGATATCCATTTGGCACATGACGCGTGGGAAAGGGGATTGATCATGTTAGAATGGGTGTAGCGGGTGATTGATTAGCTACAAGATGACCCAGACCTATCAGAAATGACTAGATCCCCTGTCGATAACCCAGACAGAATCCAAGTGTGTACAAGCAACCCTAAATTTATAGATATTGATGAAATTGTCTAGTTGGATGACCTTGAATTCACAATTTCACCAACTGGATTTTTGATAGGTGTGGGGACTCAGCCATAAATAGTTTGAGTATTATTGGAAACAAGCACATCAAACCCCTTGAACGAGTTTATAAATATATATGACAATGATGAAATCCCAGAAGCATCTCTCGAGACCCATGTGCACATTGAAGAAGAAAAGAGACCTAAGAAGACATCTTCTCCCATCCCCGAGGTCCCAATCCTAGAGGTCCCATAGAAAGAAAAGGAATTTGAGGGTGTCCAAGACAAAAAAATGCCCGATGCACCAGATTCTCAAGTGGACAATCCAAAAACCCCGACGGAGTCGAATGAGCCAGAGAAAGGATCATTGTAGTAGGAAATCGATGTTTCAACGGTCGATGAACAAGTAAGTATAAATTCTATCCCGGACACCTCTATTTCAATCGGTACTCACACTGGATGAGCAACAGACAAAGTTCGCGCCTTTGGATCCTAACAAGATAGTTCAAGAACCCAATCTTGAACAAGTACATACCATCGGGAGTCTAGGAAATATGCTCACATGGGGGGATCAACAAATTCCTGAACATGTGGACGAGGTATCCAACATACATGTTATAGCTTATGATGAGAAAAGGAAGGCTATCGTCTAGCATACCACTAATAAAAGGAGGATTACTTTAGATCACTGCATCCTCATCACTATAGAGGAAAATTTGATAAACATAGAATATTCCAGAATATCTGAGCTTATAGACGTGGGGATGGTGATCTTATATTCCACCCTGGACAAAGCTAATCAGGATGAAAAGGAGTTGGCCTCTGCCCTGAAGGAACTAGAAAATTTGCACCACCTGGCTAAGTACTATTAGGATACCACACAGGCTGCGGTGTACCTGAGGAGTGAGTTCAAAGAGGCCTATAGCAAGTTCATAGATGAGAGACACCTTTTCACTGCGAAGATAGTCGAGCTCCAGGAAGATACTCTCATGGCACTCACGGCGTGAAAGGATATGGAGCAGTGGTATGAAAAAGTGCAGCAAGCCGTGGAGAGAGTCGACTACATTGGTGCAGTGCAACAGAGCTGAGATAAAGAAGAACACGACATTTGGGTGTTGAATGAAAGCAGTATTGATCACATAAAGAAATCAGCCGAGCATTGGGTGAAAACGTCTCAGGAACCACACTGTGAAATTCAAGAGAAATGGGCCAAGTGTGAGAAACATTAGATTAAGATCAATTGGGTGATGAAAGATATCAGACTTCCTGAGTTCAACACACCCAATTACTTTGTCAACTTGCGCAACATAGTAGAATATCACACCAAGCAAGATGCATCATGGGCTGAAAGACTGGAAAAGGTGATGGACACAATACTAGGTCAGGTACGACCATTTATGGAACACCCGATCAAAAATCGAGCTATGATGTAGCATTTAAGTATCAGTCTGGTGAATTATGGGGCACATGTGATAGAGATAAGAGAGATTTACATGGCCACGATGGAACAACACAGATTCCCATATGCCAGCACCTACGAGGCGTTTTTCATCAGTTGGTCAGAGTATGTGAAGAGTCACCCTTTTAAGTGATATTTTGAGATGACTGTTAGACAAACTGTTAGGAGAAAACTCCACGTGGAGAATTTTGTGTTACTTATCTGCACTTTCGCCATTATTTTTAGTTAATTTTATGTTATAAATAAGAGCATCGATCGATTAGTTAAGGGTTGATGGTTGTTGCAAGAAACTCTCATTTCTCATTTTGTTAAGAATTACTTTGGAGTTGCCTTTAATTGAGAATTCCTTCTGGACCAAAGACAAAGTTTTGTTTTCATTAAATGCGTGTATGATTGGATGTGAAGAAGAACTATTTCTTATCTCGTCTCATGAATGTATGCTATAACAAGTAAGATCTATTAAATCTATTGATAAGTTATCTTATGCAATGTTTTTATAGTTCTTTTCTTTAATGATGAAGATGAATCATTGTGTTATTATGTGATGCATGATTAGAGTTAAGTGAATTATTTTACTTGCCATTATTTTAGCACATGTGTGTTTTCCTTCTTCTAATTAGTATATCAGCCAGAAGTCAGATTACTCACATGGTTAATGTATTAGTACTAGGCCTATGGTAGATGATCGTTGTCTACATGCTTGAGCAACGGGTTATCCCAAGCTCCACCTCTTCTCCAATATTTAGAACCTTTTCCCATTTTCTTTCCGAGTTGGTTTATACTGGCTTCCATATTATATTGGCCCCACCTAAGAGAAAATACAAAAAGAGAAAGTCCAAACTGAAGGAGATGCCTTTGCAAGAAAATGCAAATCCCATCGATTAATTGGTCGGATCGCAAGATCTGGCGAACCATTCCACTATGAAATGTTGCAGAGTCTAATTGGGCCTTGGTGGAGGGTTTGGTTCCTACTGTTGACTAAAGGGATTTAGGACCCATAAACAGAATTGGTGCTAGAAGGAGGGCCTAATAATGAATGGTTGAATACATATTCCACATAATATTTCAAACAACCTGCAGATTCAAAGCAACCCACATGCATGGCTATTCATTCCCAAAACAGCCCACACACACTGAGTACTTCTGAAATGAGTAACTCACCCCAGTCTGAGGAAGAGTGCTTGTTCCCTGACATACCTTACGCTCTCCCTCATGAGGAATTAAATCAATTCAGAAGAATCAAAAGAGCATACGCCCGACAGATAGGTGCGTTGTCTTTAGCTCTGATACTTCCTCGAAGACAAAAAATAAGTAGACTAGTGGTCGACACCCCCAAATAGGTTTTCATGCACACAATAGAATTCCTAATAGATTTCTCAATCACCGAAATCGAACATCCTCTTAATCTGATCCCTGAAACGCCACTCGGCAACATCTCTGAACCAGATGATTTTTCGAAGGAGGAGGATTTTAACTCAGAATCTGAAGATATGGAAGACAACAATGACCATGATGAAGAAAGGGGAAACCCACCATAGAAAAATCAACATTGGTTGGTAATAGATTCTTTGGCCATCCAAGGGCGAGTCCATAACCTTCCCTGACATCCAGAGAAATTACTTCCTAAGTTTGATCCCGAGACCTCGGGATTGCCTGAAGATCATATCAAGAAATTCATATCAGCTATTAGTCTCATGAATGTCCAGCATGAAGATGTAGTTTTCAGGTTGTTCCCCTACACTTTTGAGAACTCAACTTCCACATGGTATTTTAACTTACCTGTAGGATCCATAATCAATTAGAAAAAGTTTCAGAAGGATTTTCTAGATAAATTTGCCAAGGAAGCCACTACAGGAGCTTTGATGGTGGAATTGTTCATTGCCACCATGATTTCAAAGGAGAAGGTTAAATATTTCAATCAAAGATTCACAAATATCTTGAACAAATTCCAACCTGAAGCTAAATCAACTTAGGAGCTGCAAATCAAAGTATACACTAATGCCCTCCCAACTTCTATTTCCATGTTTTTGAAGAGGGATGCTAAACAAACCCTAGCTAAGAATTTTGAAGAAGCCAAAATGATAGAGTTTCAAATGAAGGGATGTAAGGAAGGTCAGGTCTCAATACTTAAAAATGAAGTCCAACCTCCTCCCAAGAGAGGACTCCTTTTGACTAGACCGTTAGGGAAGAAAGCAGAACAAGCTCCCAAAAAGGGTAATGGAGATATAGAATACCTGCAACGCATGGTTAAGAAATTATCAAATGAGATCATAGACATGAAGAGAAATGTAGGGGAAGGAAACCAAGGCCAAAGGCCCTATAAGCCTTTCTTTAAAAGAAACCCATCATTCAAATCAATTGAACCTCCCTGACTAACTTAAATATCGATTTGGGAAATGTAGTATCTGATTTTTTCTGTACTTATCACCAGGAAAACCACTCTGAAAGAGACTGCCCTCAATGGGTGCATTCCATGAATTTGATGGCCAATCGGTTTCTAGAAGAAGTCTCCCCAACTGAACAAACAAGCAGTTCAGTTATGAATGTTGTTGATCAAGAAGAGATTTATCCACCCAAAGATACAACCATGCTGATATGGGATATTGACCTAATCATGCCTTCCAACAACATATTTGAGTTTCAAGAACCACCCACAGAGGTCTCGGTAGTGAAAATGCAAAGTAAGGGTCAAATTGTCTCGAAAGATCCTACTACTACCGAAACGTCAGGGGGGAGGTCAACTCTCGATCAACCGAGAGAACCTTTTTCTCCCCGTAAGAACCCTATAAGCATCCATACCTAAGAATCTTCCAAACTAGATTACAACGTGGTTGAATATTTCAAGAATTAGAAGGCTAATATATCAGTCATGGACATATGTAGAATCCCTCAGCAAAAGAAATTCCTACTACAAGCTTTGAAATCAGTAGAAATACCTATGACAAGAAATGAACAAAAAAGAAATCTAACTCCCACAGATCTAGTAAATAAACCAATTGTGAACACTTGCTTGGAATATAAGAAGGGAAAACCTTTTGTCCCACCATTCCTTTTAACGTTTGAAGTTTTCAACAGGAACCTCCACAATTGTTTAGTCGATTTAGGAGCATCTTCCAATGTTATGCCCTTGTCTATTTGCAAAAAATTAAATGTCATTCCTCTCAAAAGAGATAAGAATGTAATACAACTAGACATAACCCAGGTCAAAGTCATGGGAGATCTCAAAGATGTAATGATTATAATAGTGACACATCCTAAGTTTGTGCAAGTGATTGACATCATTGTAGTAGATATCCCAGAAGCTTATGGGTTACTACTAAGCCAAGATTGGTCTGAGAAGTTAAACGGATACTTTAGTACAGATTGGGAACACCTTTGGCTATCGCTAAAGGGATACAAAAATATGATTAGAATTGATAGGGAAAGGTATATGAAACATATTGTCATTGACCTAGAAACCCTGAATGAACCCTCATTGACAAATTTCCCTGTGCTAGGAAATGATTCCCATGATTCCTACTTCAAGAACTTCTCCCCTCTCTCATCTGATGTCCTTCTCACTCAAAAAGTTGAAATGGTTTTTCAAGGGAAATCGTTGATACTGAGAGGGTGAACTCTCTTCTGTTAAGAACCTGTGCTAGAAATCACCGGAAAAAAGATAGGAGACCAATAAATTAATAAGAAAGAAGAAACAGATAACTTTCACTCACAAATTTGGACCATATACTTTGATGGATCTAAATCACGGGAAGGATCTGGGGCAGGGTGCATCCTCATTGATCCAAAGGGAAAACGTCATGTCCTATCCTGTAGACTTGAATTTGAACGCACAAAAAAAAAATGTCGAGTATGAAGCTCTAGTACAGGGGTTAAAGAAATCCATAGACTTAAACATCAAAGAATTGAAGGTTTTGGGGGATTCTAGAATTATCGTTAGACAAGTAAGGAATACTATACATTGCAATTCCCCAAACCTAAAAAATTATCAACGGGAACTGCATAGGTTAATAGAGCATTTTGAAAATTTCAATATCACAACGATCTCCAGAGAAAAGAATATCCTTGTTGATTCCCTGGCTACAACTTCTTCAAGGCTCTCACCTCTAGAAGATTATGAAGCCTCCTGGTTCACTATGGAACTACTCTACAAACCATCAGTGCCCAACAATATTTCTAATTGGAGGGTATTTGAAGGAGATGAACATATTATAAAATTTCTGACTAACCAAGATAATTTCAAAGATTTAGCTATTGACGATTAATTATTCCAAGAAAAAACAACAAAAACTGATCCTTGGACAGGTCAACATATTGAAAAATCGAAGTCTCACACAATCCCAAAGGGGATAGCTAATTTATAAAATCCTTTTGACTTGAAAGGACGATTTAAGGGGCCCAAAAATGTGAATACTGGTAGTTCATGTCCCATGCATGAAACTATAAATCTCATAACCCCAGAAAACCAAAATCATATAAATCTTGGCAAGACTATATCTAAAGAGGAAAAGAAGGATTATCTCAAACTGTTCAGACAATATCAAGATATCTTTGCATCATCCTGTCGAGATCTGAATACTTATGATATCTACTTCATTCAACACACTATCTTGTTAAAACCTAAAGTGAAACCCTTCCAACAGAATCTCTGAAAGTATCACCCATCCCTAGAACCTATCATGTGTAAGGAGTTGAAGAAAATTTTGGATGCCAAAATTATCTTCCAATTTAGACACTCCGCGTGAGTAGAAAATTTGGTTTTTGTGAGGAAAAAGTCTAGAGAAATCCGCCTATGCATAGATTTTAGGAACCTCAACAGAGCTTCATAGAAGGACAACTACCCAGTCCCACCAATGGAGCAACTCTTGCAGAACGTGTCTGGATCTGCAATTTTCTCTTTGCTGGACGATTTCTTAGGTTACAACCAAGTTCTGGTTTCAGAGGAAGACCGTTTGAAAACTACGTTCTGAACCAAGTGGGTAAATTTCTCTTACAAACGCATGCCCTTAGGGTTAACCAACGCAGGGGAAACCTTCCAAAGGGAAATGGACGTAGCATTTCGAGGACTAATCAAAAAGTGTGTGGTAGTGTATCTGGACGATGTAACTGTGTATTCAAAGAACAGAGAGGAACACATCCAACACTTAACCCATATTTTCTAAAGGTGTAGAAAATATGGTATATCCTTGAACCCTAAGAAAACTATCTTTGGTGTGGAGGAAGGAAAGTTATTAGGTCATATTATATCCCAACCTGGTATTTGCATAGACCCTGAGTGAGTCAAATCTATAAATCAAATCCCATTACCTCACAACAAAAAGACAATGCAATACTTCTTCGGGAAAATCAATTTTGTAAGAAAATTCACACCTGATTTCACCGAGACTGTTAGACCACTACAAAAAAAGATCTGCAAAGATGTTGAATTTAAGTGGGATGATGAACGAAAAGATGCTTTCAGTAATATTAAAACTACTATATCTCAATCCCTCATGTTACGAAATCCTGATTTTAATAGACATTTCTTCCTCTATACCTTCACCTCCGACCAATCGTTAGCTGCAGTATTGAATCAGAAGGATGATGACAACAATGAGGCTCTGGTGTCGTTCATGAGCACTAACCTCCAAGGAGTCGAACTTAATTATCCTGCTATAGATAAACAATCCTATGTGGTATATAAAGAAGTAAAGCACTTCAGATATTACATCGTTAAGAACCATACCAAAGTAATTGTACCTCACCCTGCAGTCTGATCCTTGTTCACTCAACAAGAGATGGGGGAAAGAAGAGGGAAATGGATGGAAGTAGTCCAAGAATTTGATCTAGATATAAAATCTGCCAAACTAGTTAAAGGGAAAGGGTTGTGCAAACTTGCAGTCGAAACCCAAGATCAAGTAAATGAATATTATGGATGGGAGAATGAAATGGCATTATGGTGTGGTGAAGCGTCATACATCTCCCTAGTGAAAGAGTCTTGTTACTAGAATTTGAATTATCTCCTGCACCATGGGACTTGCCCAAAAAATTTCAACCCTAGGGAAAGGATATCTCTCAGGTTAAAATCTGCACAATATCACCTCATAAACTCAGTACTCTTCTGAATTAATTATCATGGGGTATTTTTAATATGTCTTGAACATGAAGATGCGGACAAAGTTCTAAAGGAACTCCATGATGACCTTGTCGGTGGACATTTTGCAGGAAACACCACCGCTCATAAGATATCAAGAGTTGGTTATTATTGGCCCACTTTGTTCAAGGACACTCACACATATGCTACGAACTGTAATACGTGCCAAATAAGCACCAGGAGTGAAAAGAGAGCAATAGTTCCACTCCAACCGGTGACTGTTTCTAGGCCTTTTGAGCAATGGGGGTTAGATATCATAGGAGATATTACACCAAGCTCTTCAAAACAACAAAATTAAATACTTACTGCCATCGATTACTTCACGAAATGGGTAGAATCCATTCCTCTAACCCATGTAAATGAGAAGGTGGTAAGCCAATTCATAGAACAACAACTAATCACAAGGTTCGGTGTCCCTTCTGTTCTTGTTTTCGATAATGCAACATATTTTTCTTCCACCTTATTGATAGAGTTATCCCTAGACAAAGGAATCATAATTCGATACTCTACAAATTATTACCCATGGGGTAATGGAGTGGAAGAATCAACTAATAAGAACTTGGTAAGGATATTGAACAAAAGGGTTGCAGACAACCAAAAGAATTGGCATAATATACTCCACAACGGTTTATGGGCAGATAGAGTTACACCTAAGGAAGCTATAGGAAAATCCCCATACTTTCTAGTAATTGGATAGGAAGCCATTCTCCCAAACAGACTATATCTCCCATCTCTTCAAATTGCTCAGGATTCTAGAGGACATCCCTCATCAACCTTACAACAAAGAATAGACACCTTGCTCATGTTAGAAGAAGAAAGGGAGAAAGTTAAATCAAAATTCATATCCCACCAGCATATATTTAAAAGATGGTTTGACAAGCATAAGGATAAAGAGAAGAATTTTGAAGTAGGAGACTTAGTCTTGAAATGGGACAGAGCAAACGAACCTAAAGGCAAGCATTCTAAGTTTCAGAATCTATGGCTTGGACCTTTTCAAGTTGCCAAGAATATTGGGGCATGAACTTATCAGTTAC
>JZKD02S2377463.1:329004-350980 GCA_000966675.3 Picea glauca
TATATATATATATTAATTATGTTTTTATGTTTTGTGTGCGTGTTTTCATGATTTTGGTTTTAGCTAGGTTAATTGTGAAATGTATTTTTTGTTGTTTTCTTTTTTCTATTTGGACTTCTGAGCTTTTGAATATTTTGTGAAGAAACAAAATGGTTGATCTCAAATTACACAACATAGCAGACTCTCTTCCTAACTCGTTGCTCACATACAAACATGAGAGGTGATGGTGAACTTTCAATTGCTTTGAGGGGCTCTCTATCTAAATTGCCCAGACGAACAACTTTGGAGAAATGTCAGAAGTGTCTGCTTGGTGGTCTGGTAAGACCTTAAGGAAAAGAAGGAAAGGACTACATGCACCTTAGAGACAAAGCTAGTAAGTTTCACCTTAACCATCTCACTTCGCAATATAAACAGACATCATCCTCTCCCACTCGCTCAGGGCATTCTACCAAAATAAAATTGACTTTATCAAATGAGTGAAAAATATAATAGGGTATGCAAATAACTTTGTCGGGGCTATGGACGCTCGTTGTAAGCAGATCAAGGTCTATGATGTTGGGGTGACTTCGTTGGGGCTATCGACGCTCGCTGGTAGTGGAGAAACACCATAAAAATCAATTAAAGGTAACATGCCAGTGAATGCTTTACTATACCTTCATAAAAGAGGGCATGAGTCAGGGTTACAGGAAATGAAGGTGGAATAAAGGTTAAAAACCCCACAAGCAGACCTGGAAGCATCAATCGGACAATTTTAAATGCAAGGGTAAAGAGGCTCTGATTTAAAACTAGTTAAGTTATCCACCAGCTTTTGCATCAGCCGAACCCGAAGGAGAAACAAAGATTCTTCTTTTGCCCAGTAAGTCGGCATTTGTTGAGAACTCAACACAGCCTAAAACTTCTATGTCAAATTCTACTTTTTGGGTACCACTTGATCTTTTTGCACTGTCTGATTCGTCTTCATTGTGAAAAATGTTGCGTTTTCTTACCATTTTGACTCTCATTAAGTATTTTAAAGTTTTGTTGAATCTATGAAAACCCACGACTTAAAAGGATTAACTTCTCAATAAGAATCAACAACTAAAAAAAAAATGTTTCACCTGATGTGTCCAAATTTGGAATTGGAAAGTTTTAAAAGATGAAATATAGTCACTCGAAAAAAATGTAGTCATCAAACTTCGATCTTCATCGGCATCGGAAAAAGGAATCTTTCTTCTGTCACAATCAATACCTAAGGATATCGTCGATCGTCGATCCTTGAAGAATTTCATCATTGGCGAGTTTTGAGAAAGCAAGCCCATAGAAAACATGATAAGATTATTGTCGATAGTCGATCCCCGAAGCACTTCAACATCGATGACCCCCAGGTTTATTTTAACACACACATCTCTTGAAAACCCCGAATCCGATTGATGTACACGATCAAACCACCTATCGTCATCTTCCACCTGCCTTTTCCAGATTGGATAAGCATATGATCTAGTCTTCCCTTGAGTCGTTATCGGTTCCTGAGGCCCAAGTCGCACCGTGAGTTAGTTTTTCCACGTTATCACCATACGATGAAATTGATAGGTGTTGGAGGTTTTTTTTACATAAAAATATCAATGAAAAAATCCATCGCACATCGTCGTTCCCCAACCTGCCCACTAGGAAAGCAACATGATGGGATGTTTTAGCACTAGATACGTTTAGATTCGATGCATTTAAGGAAACAATTAATTCCAAATATTGCATTAGTTTCTAATTCGTGTGTGAATCAAAAGGACCATTTGAATTTACTGATACAGCACATCACCCTCCGCACCTCTTCCATCAACCCACAATGAATTGAACTACAAATATTCGGTGGAAAATTTCGTTTGATTTTCACTCATAACCTGAATTAATTGGTTGAAGCGACATGATAGGTTCTTCCCCATTTAAATTCTTTAGAGTTGTTCGTAAATGATATCATCGTGCACAAATAATTTTAGAACATCAAGAGGATCGAGATGGGAAATTCAGAAAAAGCTTCCAAGATCCCGTGAGTATTAAACAACAAGTTTAGCAAGTGTTACAAGTATGTACAAGTATGTGGATTTTTTACGCTTCACTTCACACATTTTGTCTATCCGGTGTTACCATGTACGCATGCCTAAAATATTGATTTCGGTTGTAGGAAAAATGCCTCGAAATAAACCAAGTACTAGGGGATCACCAAGGGCACCCAAGATGAGAGAACCAGAAGTAGGAGAAGGCTCGTCCCCAGGACCAACAAAGCAATTAGAATTCACTCCAAGGCTGGAACCAGTCATCAGGACATCCACCAAGAATATTTTCACTCAGCTCCCAGCCTTTGGAAACATAGAGGCAAGCATAGGGACCAAAACATTACTCCCACACTGGGGAGAACTCTTCCATAAGATCAAGCGGGAAGAATTCCCTTAATATACCCCGCACAGCGACCCCGATATGAGAAATCTCGACGATGAAGTCTTTTTGAATATATGAAGATCATACTTGCACATGGTAGCGATCATAACTCTAGTATTCCCCTGCATATAACTCCTAAAGTGGATTATGTACCACACCAACACACAAATATGTTTTATTAATGACAACAATGGTGAGTGTGTCGGGGTCTTCCTTCCAATGGAGGTGCATAATTACTACGAGCTCAGAGACCCGGAGGAGCGGCTGAACGTCAATTTTGTTATAAGCTTCTATGAGAAACATGACACGCGATGGGTGGCTTCATGGTGAAGCGAATATAAAAAGTACACCAATCGCACCTCCGGCTGGTATCCGACGACCAACTTGAGAGAACCATATATCTACATAATGGCCCTCATTTGTCGGTTGTATGGGGAGAAGGATTGTTCCAGGTTTTCAGAGGCATGGATTCCTCTAGATTACACTGTAGCAAACTCGGGGAGGGGTTTTAACTGGGGTTCCATCATTTTAAAGCAGCTGAGCATTTTCATTCAACAGGCCCAGATGTCGAAAGAAGGAGAAACCCCATCGTTCTACATGGCTTCTTATTTATTGGACGTCATCTGTGCCAGAAATGTCTTTGTTGGAATAAAATTAAGATGGCATGCCTCAGAAATATCGGTCCATGTTTACTTCAATGTCCTATGGGAAAACAGGTACAAGAAATCATACTCCCTCATTTGTGATCAATTCATCGTGTGCATTCATTTTTTTCTTTTCAAGAAAGAGTGCCCAATATTGTCGGCTGTGGCCAAAAAGATGATATCAAAGGTAGGTCAATGGTACCTAGATGAGCGTGATACCCACATCATGGTTTTAAGAGCCACCAAAGGACCACACCTTTTACCTGTGTATGTTCCTGATCGGCTAGTAGTAGAGGAAATCTATTACCAGACCATCCTACAAGGTTACAATGCTACTCTGGTAAAAGATAAGAAGTGGGCATTCATACCTTATGGATTCCATATAGATTTCTACACGGTAAAAGACACCTCTCAAGCCAAGAAGGAATGATTGAGTCAATTAGAGTTATGAGTCCAAACAGGTCTCTTTCGAAAACATGACCCAAAGGGTCTAGTCTTGAAGCACGCATCACAAGTATCGTCATGTTGGCCCTACGCCCATGAAAAATTTGAAGATGAGGTTTTCACCAAAAATTCTCAAGACCAAGACGAGGTGGTGGCAAGGATGGTCGATCCTAATATTACCAAGTTCAAGGCTATGATCCTATATGAACAAGAGATAACCCTAGAACAATCGGCTCAAGGGGCCCTCGGGGCTAGAGAATAAAGGATAGCATCCAAAGCAGTCGAAGTAGTAGAATCCCCCTTGATAGCCCCAACACAAGGCAAATATATCCATTTGGTATAGGACGTGTGAGAAAGGGGACTAATCATGTTAGAACGGGTGCAGCGGGTGCTTTATCAACTACAAGATGACCCAAACCTATAAAAAACGACAGGATCCCCTGTCGATAACCCAGACAGAAGCCAGGTGGGTACAAGCGGCCCTGAATTTATAGATATTGATGAAAATGTCATTTTGGATGACCTTCAATTCACAATGCCACCAGTTGGATCACCAAAAAGTGTGGCGACTCATCAAAAAATAGTCTAAGTATCAGTGGAAACAAGCGCATAAAACCCCTTGAGCGATTTTATAAAGATATATGACAATGATGAAAGCCCAAAAGCATCTCTCGGGACCCCTGTGCACATAGAAGAAGAAAAGGTACCTGAGAAGACATATTCTCCTGTCCCCAAGGTCCAAATCCTAGAGGTTTCGCATAAAGAAAAGGAAGTTGAGGGTGTCTGAGACACAAAAATTCCGAATGTGCTAGAGTCTCAAGCGGACAGTCCAAAAAACTCGTCGGGGTCAGACGAGCCAGAGAAAGGATCACCGCAACAGGAAATCATCGTTTCAACGATCTATGAACAAGTAAGTATTGATTCTATTCCCGACACCTTTATTTCAATCGGTACTCAAGCACCCGATGAGCGACAAAAAGAGGTTGGGCCTTTGGAGCCTAACGAGACAGTTCAAGAACCCAATATTGAACAAGTACATACCACCGGGAGTCTGGGAAATACACTCACATGGAGGGATCAATAGATTCCCAAACCTGTGGATGAGGTATATGACATACATGCTATAGCTTATGATCAGAAAAGGAAGGCTATCCTCTAGTGGACCACTAAGAAAAGGAGGATTAATTTAGATCGCTCCATCCTCATCACTACAAAGGAAAATTTGATAAACACAGAATATGCTAGAACATCTAATCTTATCGGCGTGCATATGGCGATCTCAGATGCCACCCTAGACAGATCTAAACAAGATGAAAACGAGTTGGTCGCAGCCCTGAATGAGATAGAACATTTTCCCCACCTGGCTAAGTACTATCAAGATACAACACAGGTCACGGTGTACCTGAGGAGTGAGTTCAAAGAGACCTATAGCAAGTTCACATACGAGTGACACCTTTTCACTGCAAATATAGCCGAGCTCTAGGAAGATACTCTCATGGCACTTGCGACGTGCAAGGATATGGAGAGGTGGTTTGAAAAAGTGCAACAAATCATGGAGAGAGTCGACTACATTGGTGCAGTGCAATAGGACCAAGATAAAGAAGAACACAACATTTGGGTGTTGAAAGAAAGAAGTCTTGATCACATAATGAAATCAACCGAGTATTGGGAGAAAATTTCTTAGGAACCACACTGAGAAATTCAAGAGAAATGGGCCAAGTACAAGAAACATTGGGTTGATATCAATTGGGTGATGAAAATATCAGACTTCCCGATTTCATCACACCCGATGACTTTGTCAACTTGCACGACATAGTAGAATCGCACACCAAGCAAGATGCATCATTGGTTGAAATACTGGAAAAGGTAATGGACACAGCACCAAATCAGGTATGATAATTTATGGAACACCAAATCAAAGCTCAGACTATGCTGCAGTAGTTAAGTAGTAGTCTGGTGAAGTATTGAGCACATGCAATAGAGATAAGAGAGATTTTCACGGCCCTGATGGAACAACAAAAATTCTCATATGCCAACACCTATGAGGAGTTTTTCATCAGTTGTTCGGAGTATGAGAAGAGACACCCCTTTAAGTGATATTTTGAGATTATTGTTAGACAAACTATTAGGAGAAACCCCACGTGGTGAATTTTGTGTTAATTATATGCACTTTAGCCGTTATTTTTAGTTAATTTTATGTTATAAAAAAAGCATCGACCGATTAGTTAAGGGTCGATGGTTGTTTCAAGAAACTCTCATTTATGGTTTTGTTAAGAATTATATTGGACATGCCTTTAATTGAGAAGTCCTTCTGGACCAGAGACAAAGTTGTGTTTTCATCAAATGTATGTATGATTGGATGTTGAGAAGAACTATTTCCTATCGCATCTCATGAATGTATGTTGTAACAAGTAAGAGCTATTAAATCTATTGATAAGTTATCTAATGCAATGATTTTATAGTTCTTTTATTTAATGATGAAGATGAATCGTTGTGTTATTATGTGATGGATGATTAGAGTTAAGTGAATTATTTTACTTCCCATTATTTTATCACATGTGTGTTTTCTTTCTGCTAATTAGTATCTCATCCAAAAGTCGGATTACTCACATAGTTAACGTATTGGTACTAGGCCTACGGTAGACGATCATTGTCTGCATGCTTGAGCAATGGGTTATCCCAAGCTCAACCTCTTCTCTAGTATTTAAAACCTGCATGTTTTGTTGCCAAGTTGGCTTATACGAGCTTCCATCTTATATCGGTCCCACCTAAGAGAAAATAAAAAAAGAGAAATTCCAAACTAAAGGAGACGCCTTCGCAAGAAAACATAAATCCGGTCGATTAATTGGCCAAAACAAGATCTGGAGAACCATTCCACTTTTAAACGCTGCAAAGTCTAATTGGGCCTCAGTGGCGGGTTTGGTTCCTACTGTTGACTAAAGGCATTTAGGACCCATCAACACAATGAAACAACCTCTCTAAATCAAATGATGAAGTAAGACATATACTTAAAGAAAGATATTTTCTCTTTCAAAAATGAATGCATAGAAGAAAAAAAGAAAATAAATAGACCTATTCAAAAGCAAACTAGTATTTTTGTTTTCTTGCTACTAAAGAAAAAAACCAAGAAAAAAGATTCTAAAACAAGGAAAGATTTATTTTTATGKTTGAAAAAACAAAAATGCAAGAAAAGTAAATTAATGAACTTAGATAAAGGACTCAAGTTTCAGATATGACTGCAACAACAATCAAGAAACATAGATGCTAAGGACAAGACTSTTCYTGTACTGATGCAATCCAAAATAAACTAAGATTCTTAAAAAKCTCAAAATATTTTRTTTTCCTTATTGATAAACACCAAAAAKACTTCAATTGACTTAACAAGATAGAAAACAACCTTAAGATAATATAGGGAATCAATAAAGAAGACATAGAAGAAATATCAAGGTCAAACAATGAATGAAATATGGAAGAAAACTACTTCATAGAACTCATATGTGACCGATGCATCATTAGGATCGAATGATGCCTCATTATGATGCATATGTATGTGATTGTATACAAATAAACTAGTGTATATATGCGGTTTTATATGGGGAAAGGTGGGTATGCCACTCAACTTTACCAAAAGGAATTGCAAAAGTCCAAAGTTAGGTACCACAACTCTATGATACATGTTTGGAAAGAAAATTGAAACTGACATGGAAGCGGACAAAGAACAACAAACGCTACAAGAAACTAAACAAAACTTAAGGAGAAAGACTCAATGAGTCATCCCCTAGTGGATTTGCTAATTACTTTATAAAATTTTCACCCCTATGACTAGGGTTGTTCACAATATAAGGAGAAAATCCAAAGAACAAACTTAGACCAACAAGTAGTTAAAACTTACAAACTTTACAATTACTAGTAGTTAGAAACTACTTACCTGGACACCAAAGTTTGAAGTAGATTCCACTCAAAGATCCTCGCTTCAATCTCTCATTTTGGTATAGCCTGTATTGAGATATGCATAAAGAAAGACATAGCTATGAATCAATTAGTTATGATAACTGTTGATATTTCGATGTAACTACGGAAGATATTCTTTTGTATTTGTATTGGTCAAACCTCGAGAAGGTTATTGTAATCTTATTGTATAAATCGTCTCAAAATAAATTATTGTTTTATTGTTATCCTTATTGTAAAAATAAAAAAGGCCCCTCTTAGGGTTGTGTCTTTTCGGGAGTCAAGTTATGTGTATAAATAGAGTTCTAGCTCCTCTCATTTGTATACACACACAACTTGACTTGTGTTGTTTATTTGGAGCATAGCAAAGGAAGTGTATCTTAGAAGGTCTTGGTTTCTTGGTCTTTGGTATCTTGGGCTTGGTCTATTTGTGGAGAGCTATAATGTGACAATGTATTGGTTGAAGGAATCTATAATGAAGAATTGGTTGTTGGGTTTTCTCCCCCATGAGGGTTTCCCAGGATATATCTTGTGTTCTATGATTGTTTATCTTTCAGTGATCCTATTACATGAAATTGTTAATGAATGTTAAAGAAGATCATTGTAACTTCTAAAATTATAAAATGGTATCAAAGCAAGATTGAATAGAAGACAGTTTGCAGATATAGAAGACAAAAGGAGTATTTTTTATTGATAGGAGTGGTTGTTGGATCAGACAATACCACCAGCAAGTGTGCCCTAGTGGAGCACATATTTTCCCTGGATCAGATCTTCAGAATCTAGAATTTGTAATTTAGGGGCAGGATTGTTGGACACACCAGCCACACTAATAGGGAGGGGGTGAATTAGTGTGTGGAATTTTACAACTTTTCTTACTTCAAGCTAGCAATAATTTCAAAACCTAATTTTATAGATCATCATTGTAATATTGTATGTAGAAATTCACCAATGAAATCCATCAATAATTAAGAGCAATCAATTCATAAGCACAATCAACACAAGAGACACCATATGTTTGTATAAGATTTTGTATTATTTTATATATGTGACTACGATAACGGGGGTTTTATCAACACCAATTATTTTATCAGTACCAACTAAAGTAAGGAGCATCAATTCTAAGGAGAGATCACTAACTCTCAAGAAAGACTCAGCTTGTCGCAAGGCTCAGCTTGTCAATAGAATGAAATCTATCCAACTAGAATTGATCTAGTAGTACAACCAACCCAAATACATATCATCCATTTATTGTATCTTTTCCAACTTATGATTAGAGGTTTACAACAAATTCTCATCACAAAACTTCATATTCCCTTGAATTTTTCCCTTCTTCACTTCATCTTCTTTCTGAAATTTAGACCTTCTTCACTTTATCTTCTCTTTGAAATTAAAACCTTGTTGTGCCAAAGGATCACCATACTAGAAATCACCAACCTCAAGTGCATATTGACTTATTCACCTACTCACACACTTTTTCAAATGAACCAAGCATAGTTTTATTTATACTTGTTCATGCTCAACTCTAGTTTAAGTTTAGGGCCAACTTGTGCCACAAGTTACAACTAACTTTCCCACCTACAACAAATTTGGGACCGATGCATAACCACCATTGACCATAATTCTGTGTCTTCAGATTTAAACCTGGCATACCACCTATCACCAGAAAAGGTCACAATGAGTTATAACCTTGATATGCTTTCAACAACCATCTGAACTATTTTCATAAATCAATCACAGGTATGGATCGATTTCTTTTGTCTCTGCAAATGTTGCAGAAATCGAATTTTGTAGATGCGCTTCCTTCAAACCATTTACATGTGACCATCTGTGAAAAACCATGTGCTTATTAATTTAAGCGATGTTTCCATCACCTCATGTCTTATGTGTCTGTAAGTCATGACCGGGGGTTGGAACCTAGTCCTCTAGACTTCGGACTTCGAGCAATTTCTCTCTTAGAATCATCCAATATTTCATAGTTTCAACTTCCTGAAGTGGTTACCTCTCACAAGGGTTGATCCGATGGTTGGTGTGATTCCTGGAACCAAATAAATGTTCTATATTCAATCCTTACTTATCCTTCCATTGCTTAATCCAATGACTATGAATTAATCAAAGGCTGAGATGGACAACCATTATTTATTTCAGGACTTTGAGACTCCAGGGCTTCGGAGGTCCAGGTAATTGTTGCTCCAATTTCCAACGGAATTGGTCAGCGCCGAAGTGGTCAACATGGGAGTTCTTAAGTTATCTTTCCACTACATTTTTATCTAATGGTCATGTGATAATCTAGAGGATATTAGATCAAGACCAACATTAAATTTAGGATTTGACGCTTTGGGTAGGAGCTCGTAGGAGGAACTCAAAATCCCCAAAGGATATATTCACGGAGTGACATATCTTACAGACGTCATTGTTGATGTGGCATTGGATGAGTGGCTAACACGTGTCACCTATAATCGTGACTTGTGTAACCGAAAGTTCCATGTGGACCTAGACACTTGTCACCATTTGATTGTGCCATATGTCCTTGCTCACATGGATATCCTGATGTGTCACATGTCCTCCTCCTGGATCTAATGGTCATAGGTTCATATGACTCCTTTATCCAATGATTGTGATCAGTTCTTAGATCAATGATTTAGATTCATTTTGGCCTTCAAGACTTCGGTCCTTTGCAATCATTCAACCTTTCGGAGAAAAATTTTTCAAAGTGTTTATCAACACTTCCCTGCTTTGATATATTTTCATAAGTCCAAGAGCTAGGACTGTGGGCTTATTCACAAAGGATCTCTGCTCTTTGGGTATTTGGCTATTCGTTACTCCAGGGCTCCAGGCTACTCAAACTCTGAGAAGTTCAATCCCTTCGGAGTGTTTACCTACCAAATAAGTTATAATGCTATGGTGATAGATTATTGTCAGTTGTTAGTACTCCTTACACTATCCTTCCACTGTTTTAATCCGATACTATGACTTAATCAAATGTTGATAGGGATGGCCAAAATTTATTCATTAATGATCGTCGTGGATTGCAAAACCGAAATATGTGCAGACGTTAACTCATCCTTTGAATCCTGCAATGGCTCCCCACCATCGATCTGCCTTCACTAAGATATGATGGTCATGACTTACTCAGATGTTGATATGATGGTCTTCCTCTGCAACTTCCAGATCTGATGTTTATTGTGGCTTTCTGTTGAATTCATCCTTTGACAATCACGATCTATTTTGATTCCTTATTGAACGACTCTTGTGTGTCATCTCTTCCGAGTTTCGATTAATGTTCGTCCTTCTAATTTTTTCATCGATATTTCTTCTGAGATTTTAATAACTTGTGCTTCATTACTCCTTATGTACATTGATTCTCTCCATGCTACCTTTACTAAGATTTAGAATCATAAGATCACTTTGTTGGACAATTGAGAGGGGGGGGGGGCTGAATTAGTTGTTACTGTGCTTAAACAATTATGCCCATTTTAAACTCTTTACAGAACACTCAATGATGATCACAATAATGAAGGGAAGTAAGCAATAGAATATTCAACATCAATCACATACATGAAATATACAGAGACAGATATTTCCTGAAAAAACCCATAAAGGGAAAAACCTCTTCCTCTTGATATGATAAGTATTCTTTATTTTCTTTACATTATCATTCTTATGAGAACCAACTCCTTTTGAGTCTACCACCTCTATTTTACAAGCATCAACTTGTTGAGATCACCGACTCTCTAGTTTTTCTAGCACCTACTAGAAGGAAGAACCAACTCCCTTTGTGTTCCAGCACCAACTGGATGGAAGCACCAACTTCCATTCACATAGGCACCAACTTGTACAAGATGCAACTTGTTGAGAGAAAAAAATCTTGATTCTCTAGCACCCACTAGAAGGAAGCACCAACTCCCTGAGTGTTCCAGCACCAACTAGATGGAAGCACCAACTTCTAGTCACACAGGTACCAACCTTTATAACAGAGAACAATAGTCCTCCCTTGCACCACCCTACCACCCTGGTTTTTCTGGATGCAACCAGATGGAAGCTACAACTCCTTGTGTTCAAGAACCCACTTGAAAATCTGAGGAAAAAAGTCCTCCCTTGCACCTCCCTACCACCCTGAATATAAAAAATAAAAAAAATGTTACAGAAACTTATTATAGTGATACAGTGTTTGTCAATGGCTTACGAGTCTCATCATTGTTCTGCTACACTGCTCTTCTCTCCCTACATCAGTGTCTTCTTGCTCGCATATTCTTGATCTTTCTGATCTTTCTCTGCATTTGCACCTCAAATTTCTCTCCCTCTCTCAAATATCCATCTATGTTCTATATATTTCTACTGCGGTTTATGCTCTGTGCAACATTTCCATTCTATGTGCTATGTCTCTTCTCTATGTTTTATCTGTTGCGCATAGCATGATTCTACCCTCATGAATAAATCTCAATAGAAGAAATTATCTCTTCTATGTTCTGTGTATATTTATCATACCAATTCCTCTACCAGATCATACACCTAACTCTTTGTTCTCTCTGGCGATCATGCTAAGTTTGTTCTTCATTAGTGGCCGTTATCTTTGGATTTTGTTGCTTCTTTGGAATTTACAGTATTTGACACTTTTACATCTGTCAATTGTATCTATGATGAGTCTTCATCCTACTAGTAGTTACCTCGAGACTCTTCATCTCCTCTGGCGATCACCGTGAAGCTCTTCGAATTCTCTAGAAGTTATGTTCAGTGTGTTCATCATTAGTGAGCATTATCCTGAGATTCCTTGGCTTCCCTGGTAGTCAAAACTCTTTGTCTTCTCTATCAATTACAGCCAGTCATCTTTGTATTTTTGTCTTCTAAGCCCCTTCCTTCACGAGACCACTGGTGGTCACCGAACGCCTATTCAAAAGGAACTTTCCGATATCGGTCTAATGAGCGCTAGCTCCTTTTCACGATATGACCTTGGGCTATGAATTTCACATGAACACACAATTGCAGGTGTGTCCAAAGGTGGTTTGAATCAAACTTATTTTCACCCCGCAATTTACCTCAAGCTGCCACATGTCCTTTCTCCAAAACTGTGGTTTCGATTGTGGCCCGCTCACCAAAAATTAAGACCATAGCATGCTCTGGCCCTGCAATGTGATGGGATCGTCGATATCACGATCTTGATAGTGCTCTTGAATGAACAGTTCAGATCTGTCCTTTCATGATATGTGGATCAGATCTAACCTCCATAAATCAATGACTGAGATTTACTTCATGATCCAGGCTCCGGGAGTTTCAAATCTCAAACCTTGCTTTTCCCATACGCCAAGCTTCTAGAGTTGAAAATCCACTGACACATGTCCCTCATCACATCAATGGTCCTCGTTCACTTCAGCTCTTCAGGACTTTAGGATGATCGTTGCTTCATTCTCCTCCAGAGTGGTCACCTGTTGAATAAGTCATAGGCAGTGGAGGCTGCTTGTTGTCAGTTAACACTTCTACTTACATTGTCCTTCTACTCAACTAGATCAACGGTTGAAAATGAACCCGAAGTGATATTCGTATCAGGTGGTTGAGAGTGACTTCGGACCTTCTTCCTTCAGGACTTCATGAATTTTCACATTTGTTGGTGATGAACCTTCTGAAGTAAATCTCTCGGAGTGACGTAGTTTGCTTACATCACTTGTTGACATGGTACAAGGAAATTTCCTCTTGACACTTGTCATCATCTGATTATGCCATGTGTACTTGTTGACGTGGTCTTTCATGTGTCCTTGTGGAGGTGGTCTACTAACATGGGTGAGACGTGTAGGTAGTATAGTGGAATGTTGAGGCAGAGTGCAGTAGTGGAGTGTGACGTCAGAGCATGGAGGTGGTATGTATGAGTGGTTTGGTGTTTTCTCAGAGGGGGGGTCAGGCGGTAAGTGGTAATGAGGGAGGGGGGCCTGACTTAATAGAAATCTGACATGTATGAGGGTCCCATAAGGAAAATACTACTTGCTCAACCCCCCGCCCCCACGGTTAAAGGAATAAATCTTGAGGGGGCATGATATTCCCTGTCAACCATAGATATGAGTCCTCAATTATCGGCTATTGAGATTAGCACACCCTTTACCCAACTTATCATTTCCTTCCACTTTAGAATGATCCAACAGCTGACGGAAATTTTTGTTTGATCTGACGACTGACGTGTATTCGGATGATAAAATTCTCAACTCTTTAGCCTCATTTAAATTACCCTTCAATTACTTCAATCTGATGGTCGACAGGTATTCGGGTGATCATGATCTCAGATATCAGCCCTTTCTAATCCTGTTCTTATACTAATTCAATCCAATAGTCATCACCTTTTCTCCATATCCGATGGCCCACATTCATTTCAGATTTCGGGTTTCGAGTAATTCAACTTTCAAGTTGACAATTCTTCTAAAATGAGATTCCCCGAAGGGTAACCTCCTCGCAAATCCACTGGATCAAACGGTTGTTGTTCTTTTGGATTGGTGATCCAAGGACCAATGTCTCTCTTCCTTCTGAGTTTTTGATATCTCCAACTTAGAAGATTGTATAAGTTTTCATGGGACTTGACCATTGCTCCTCCTGCGATTCTATCTCTTGGACCTCGTCTGCAATTCTGGAAATTTCTATCTCTCCTGAGCTTTTGAAATGAAGTTAACCTCGGCCCTGGCACACACTTGAACTCTATGTGAACCTTTGTGCTATTTGGAAACTCCATCTTTGTGCCATGTGCTTGTCCTCCTGAGCTTGTAGACAACAATTTCTCATGGTCTCATCATTCCCGATGTTATCATTGTTTCTTTCTTGTTTTTCATCATTGCACACTATGTCTGTAATCATTCCATCATCGTTTATGTTCTTTCCTATAAACATATCATCGACGTTGTTGTTATTTCCATCAATGACAAGCACACTCTGCCTATAAATATGCCAACAATATCCCCCTTTGGCATTGATGGCAACCCTGAAAGACTGCAATGTTCTACTTAGACCTCCAATTGTAGAATCCATAACACACCTTTTCTCCCCCTTTGACATCAATGTCAAAGAAAACATGCTCCCCTTGAGCTTCTGCAGTAATTTTTGGAGGTATCAGATTTTCAACCAACACAAAAAACCCCTGATAGGATGGACTCTCTTATTTGAGTCCTGTAGAGTATTTTTATCTAACTTAGAGTCTTCTCCTTCAGATTCTTGGACCTGTTCATCTTCAGCTTCAGTTGTGTCCTCTATAGCAGACTCAATATTGCTCACATCTCTTAATGGGACTCCTTCATCAACCTTTTCTTGTCATAACTGAATGATTCCCCTTGTCACTCTTCTCTCTCTTCTTTAGGCTGTTGTCCCCCTTTGTTAAAAGGTTATCTCTTTCTGACAAGGTTTCTCCTCTTGTTATCTCTACAGGATGTCATGTATATCATTTTGTACATCAGAATGTTATTGTTGCATATGTCATTGTCCTACTGGAACACTGCATAATTGTAGCTCATATTTTTCAAACAACCCTTGGATCTTCCCATTGATTATAATTGATCTCTAACCAGATGTATCTGTCTTTATCCAAGATGCTTATTTACTATACATTGCTCTAAATTCATTTGAGAAAGTTTATACTATGCTTGAAACATGACTGCAATTCCTTTTGCAACAATTAACTTCACTCATGTTCACTTGTTCAGTCTTTGCTATCCACATCTATGAGTGTCATGGTTTCTTGAACTTTGTTCTCTGATCTTCTATTACTACAACTTCATTTTTATTCTATTATTCCTACAATCCAAGGCTTTTATGACCATATTCATCATAAGGAAAAACAATAACCGTTACAAACACTCTCATACCTCCTTTGATTCATCCATGAAGGTGTCTCTCTTCTAAACTTACTTTGAGGTGTATGAGTAGCTTCTGGGTGTCTTCCTTGATCTGATCTTCTAAATATTGTAGTATTTCTTTCATTCTTTGAACATGAAGAACCTGATTCATACCCTCTTTCCCTTTTTAAAAATGAAGGACCTTTGTGAGACTTGTCTTCACAATTTATAAATGAAGGACTTGCATCGGGTTTCTTAGGAGTATTGATTTCTTCCTTATTGTATCCAAGACCGGATTTGTCATTTGGCGATCTCTGACTATCCAAGATCTCGTCCAGGGTCATGGATATGTTCAAGTACTTGATTTGGGTGTTTGACTTCTCAACCTTCTTTCTAATATTCACAACTTCTGATTCCATCTTATGACATGATTCTTATTCTACTTATTCTATGGGATAAATGCTAACAGAACATTCTTTTATTATATCTTAGTCTTCTTCTTTATTTGCAGGGGAAGATTCAATATCAACATCATTATCTTTCCTTATGCCTTTAGCCACCACTTGTCCTGAGTTTATAGATTCTATCTTACAATTTTTGGAAGTGAACAACACTTCACATTCTCTGTCACATATTTGACTTACACTGAGAAAATTATGCTTCAACCCATCTACAAGCAGAATATCATGGGCTTTTCCTTTGCCATTAGCCTTGATTTTTCATGGTTCATCATTTCCTGTTTTATTTTACTTATAGACAGAAACTTATCCTTGTCTCCAGTCATGTGCTTGGAACATCCACTGTCTATATAGCAGGGGTCTCTTGTTTTTTGAGCTGAAAGTACTAGACCACATTTTTCACTATATTTCTTTTTCCATGTGTTGGCATTTCTAGTTAAGGGTTTTGTCCTTGGATCTGCCTTGTAATTATTTAGATGGAATTTTGCAGCTTTGTGGCCGAAGTTATGACAGTTATAACATTTAGGCTCATTGTTCAATAGTTCAAAGTGATTGGGTTTACGTTGTCTACTCATTGGTTTCTTAGTTCTATGTTGCAAAGATTGTTTATTTCTTGACCTCCTCAATTGCATGTCTCTAAACTTAATTTGACAACTTGCAATATTGTGACCAAAATTAGAGCAGTAAAAGAAGTAACCATAGAATAAATTTTGGTACCTGAAGGATTGCCTTCTTCCTGGTATTTGATGCTCCATCTTTTGATATATTTTTTTTTTATCAAGGATCATCTTGTCTTTATTATCTTTTGGTGACAAAGTACTCACATGGTCTGATTGTTTGTTGACTTGGAACTTGATCATCTTTACTGACTCTTTTCTTTATATTTGTTTATTGTTTGAACCACTTAAATAACCTAAACCAGTCTTCAACAAGGGATATCTATGTTTTCTCATAATGTCGTTTAGTTATGTTGAGGCTTTAATGCTTGGAAGATTTTGTAGATACAATGCTTTAAACTTCTCCATCTCCTTTCTGATTTTTACTACCTCTTCTTCCAAATTTTCACATATTTTCCTCTTCTCTTATAACTGTTGTTTCATAATGTCCTCTATTTTCTTTGCCTCTTCTAATTCCATTTTTAGTAAGGAAAAGTCTTCATCAGGTTTTTTACTATCTTTATCGAACTGTATCAACATTTTTTTTTTCTTTTTCTTCTTAGATCTGAGTCTAGCAATTTCTTCTAGGGAACTGGTTAGTTCTCCTTCCAAGTCAACCACAGCTTCTTCATGATTGACATCACTTCTTGTTCTTTTATTATCATAATCCTCTTTGGCCATTAGCATAAATTCATTAACCTTATCTTCAATAGAGGGGTCACTGCTTTCATCATCTAAGGGATCATCATCATTATTTACACACAGGCTTTTCTTCTTAAAATTATTCTCTTTATAGACCTTCTTGTGTTTGTGCTTCTCTTCATCATCATATGTCTAATCCTTTCTTTTGTGAGGACACTTAGATGAAAAATGACCTATATTACCATAGTTGAAACAATTGAAGGGTAGTTTGCCTTGGTACATGCCTAATCCTTTCTTTAGTCTTCTCACAAATTTTTCTTTAATTTCATCAGGCTCGGAATCATCATTCTAATCTTATTTAAATGATGCTTCTCTAGAGGTGGGTTCATATTTAACTATCCTCATTTCATATTCAGTCAAGTTTCCTAGAAGTTGATCAAAAGGAAAATATTTTAGATCATTAAGTTCTTCTATAGCAGAGACCTTTGAGTTGAACCTATTTGGTAGAGATCTCAAATTTTTTTGAACTAAACAGGCTTTCTCAATTTTTTCACCAAGTCCTTTCATTGAATTTAATAGTTCTTCAAATATCAGAAAATACTTCCCAACAGTTTCATCCTCTTTCATATTTAGTTGTTCAAATTGTACTATGTAGGTTTGAAGCTTGGCTTCCTTTACCTTCTCATTACCTTCATAACTGCTAATGAGTTTGTCCCACATTTCTTTGGCATAATCTAAGTGCATAACTTTTACAAATTATGCTTCTCCAAGCCCACTCAGAATAGCATTTATAGCCTTAGCATTGAAGCTGAATTCTTGATTGTCATCCTTAGAATCTAGTACTATTGGCTTTACATAACCAGTCTCTACCACATCCCAAACATCTGCACCTAAATCCATTATGTAGGTTCTCATCCTAACTTTCCAAAAGGAAAAGTTTGTTCCATTGAACAGGGTGGCCTTATTGGTTGAAGTTCCTTCATGGATAGTCATGTTTAAGATCTAGGATCTACCCTTATATAAAAGGAACCGACTCTAATACCAATTGTTGGACAACTGGGGGGGGGGGGGAATCAATTGTTACTATGATTAAAAAATTATTCCCATTTTAAAATATTTACAGAACACTCAATGATGATCACAATAATGTAGGGAAGTAAGCAATAGAATATTCAACATCAATCACACACATGAAATATACAGAGAAAGATATTTCCTGAGGAAACCCATAAAGAGAAAAAACTTTTCTTCTTGATATGATAAGTAGTCTTTATTTTCTTTACATTATCATTCTTATGAGCACCAACTCCTTTTAAGGCTACCACCTCTATTTTACAAGAAACAACATGTTGAGATCATCGACTCTCTAGTTTCTCTAGCACCCACTAGAAGGAAGCGCCAACTCCCTTTTTGTTCCAGCACCAACTAGATGGCAGCATCAACTTCCAGTCACACAGGCACCAACCTGTACAAGATGCAACTTGTTGAGAGCACCAACTCTTGATTCTCTAGCACCCACTAGAAGCAAGCACCAACTCCCTGAGTGTTCCAACACCAACTAGATGGAAGCACCAGCTTCTAGTCACATAGGCACCAATTTGTATAACAGAGAACAATAGTCCTCCCTTGCACCACCCTACCACCCTGGTTTTTCTGGCTGCAACTAGATGGAAGCTATGAATTCCTGTGTTCAAGCACCCACTTGAAACTCTGAGGACAACAATCCTCCCTTGCACATCCCTACCACCCTGAATATATATAAAAAAAAAAACTTTGTTACATAAATTATTACAATGTTTGTCAATGGCTTACCAGTCTCATCACTGTTTTGCTACACTGCTCTTCTTCTCTTGCATCAGTGTCTTCCTGCTCGTATATTATTGAGATTTATGATATTCTTCTCTTTATCTACATGCACACCTCATATTTCTCTCCCTATCTCAGATATGCATCTCTATTCTATATCTTTCTACTACGCTTTATGCTATGTGCAACATTTCCATTCTATGCGCTACACCTCTTCTGTGTGTTTCAGTTGTTGTGCATAGCATGCTTCTACTCGCATGAATAAATCTCAATAGAAGCAACCATATTTTCTCTGTTCTTCATATATTTATCATACCAAGTCCTCTACCAGATCATACACCTAACTCTTTGTTCTCTATGGTGATCATGTTGAGTCTGTTCTTCATCGACAGTTTTTATCCTCGGATTATGTGGCTTCTCTAGAAGTTACAGTCTTCGACACTTTTCCATCTGTCAATTTTCTCTATAATGAGTCTTCATCCTACTGGTAGTTACCTCGAGACTCTTCATCTCCTCTGGCGATCACCCTGAAGCTCTTTGAATTCTTTGGTGGTTATGCTCAGTGTGTTCATCATCAATGGTTGTTATCCTGAGATTCCTTGGCTTCTCTGACAGTTGAAACTCTTCGTCTTCTCTGTCAGTTATAGCTATTCATCTTTGGCTTCTTTGGCTTCTAAGTCCCTTCCTTCATGTGACCACTCATGGTGACTGAACGCTTATTCAAAAAGCACGTCCCGATCTCAGTATAGTGAGTGCTAGCTCCTTTTCATGATATGAACTTGGGATATGAACTTCACGTGACCACATGATTGTGGGTGCATCCAAAGGTGGTTTGAATCATCCTGCTTTTCACACCGCAATTTACCTCAAGATGACACGCGTCATTTCTCCAAAAATGTGGTTTGGATTGTGGCCTGCTCACCAAAAAATAAGACCAGAGCATGTTATGGCCCCGCAATGTGATCGGACCGTCGATCTAATGATCTTGACAATGCTCTTGAACGGATGGTTCAGATATGTCCTTTCACGATTTACAGATCAAATTTAACCTCCCTAAATCAATGGTTGAAATTTAATTCATGATCCGGGCTCCGGGAGTTTCAAATCTCAAACCTTTCTTTTCCCATATGCCAAGCTTCCAGAGTTGACAATCCACTGACGCGTGTCCCTCATCACATCAATGGTCCTCATTCACTTTGGCTCTTCAGGACTTTAGGATGATCGTTTCTTCATTCTCCTCCAAAATGTTCACATGTTGAATAAGTCATAGGTGGTGGAGATCACTTGTTGTCGGTTAACACTTCCACTTACACTGTCCTTCCACTGAACTAGATCAACTTGTTGAGAATGCACCCAAAGTGATAATTAGATCATACGGATGAGAGCAACTTCGAACCTTCGTCCTTTGGGAATTTGATACTTTTGACATTTTTTGGCGATGAACCTTCCAAACTAAATCTCCCAGAGTGACGTAGTTTTCTTACGTCACTTGTTGACATGGCATGAGCCAATTTACTCTTGACACTTGTCATCATTTGATTATGCCATGTGTACTTGTTGACATGGTCTTCCACGTGTCCTTGCTGAGGTGGTATGTTGACATGGGTGAGACGTGTAGGTAGTATAGTGGAATGTGGAGGCAAAGCATAGTAGTGGAGTGTGACGTCAAAGTGAGAAGGTAGTATGTGTTGAGTACATTTTTATGCTTCCTTTTCACTCTATAAACTATACTTTTGCCTCCAAAACCATCCATTTTGCCTCCATATCATTCCATATTTTCCATAAAACATCTTATGCAAGGTACATTTATCATTCTTTAACTTAAGAATTGAATTTTCAAATTTTTCGCATTAAAATTAAAAATTTATCAGAAATTACAGGATTTGACTAAATCCCGTAATTGCTCCTAGGTTCGTGTACTTGCAGGATAGATGGGCGAAATCTGTGACTTGGGTCATGATCCTTGATGTACAAGGATGAATGATTACCTATCATCTTCGATATCTGAGCTTTCCAGGTGTCAAGTCAACATTGGTCAAACAGGGCCACTTCAACAGAAAATACCATGTTTTAGCATAAAATCATGGACAATTTTAGATTTTCTTGGGATTTGTTCATATGTTATGGATCTGAAGGGGGTATTCGACCTTCCTAGCATATTTTATGAATATGATCATGATCTTTAGGATATCTATTAGCATTATTAGTTTCAAAACTCTTGTATAAATACTCTAAGACATAGACTAGTATGACACCCCCTTGATGTGAATGAAGAAACTTTGGAATTTGCAATCTTGAGATCAGTTCTGTGCTTTTGTTCTTGATAATGTCTATGATATGATGATGTGAATGCTGCTGGAAGTTCCTTCTTAGTTGAGACGACTCAAGTGTATAAGTGAAGCATTGAAGGGCCCCCTTTGCCAAACTAGTACGCTCTTCCTTTATGTTCTTTTCAAGTAATCTTTGATACATGTTTTAGATCAGATATTGTTGTAGATGAGTTTTATTCATATCTTTTTTGTAGTTAGATGAATTCCATAGTTAAGTAATATGATTAATGTTTCAAATCCTTACTCATGTTGTGAATGATTTCTTGAATAAGAATTCAATATGTGGTTTTCTTTCAAGCATTAGGATGATCATAAATGCTTTTTGAGTTATTTACGCTTTTAGTACTTTTTATTTAACAAGAATTGGTGAAGATTGCTAATGAATGCATCTCTTGAATAAGAGTTTTGTCTTTCTAGCATCGATAAGCCTCTGAGCTAGTTTTTGAATGTCTCTTCGAATGTTTACTATTGATCAAATGCCCTTTAGGAAACAATTGATGATTACTGTCGTGAGATCTATGAAAAAGAATTATGAACAGAAGCTTAGCATCTCCTCCATATTCAGCTCTTAGAATAGGCTTTGGTTCATTTCCATTGAAAGATTAAAAGTTATCTCTAAATCCATATATTTTGGATGTGCCTCTAAGTCTTACAACACCGGATTGACAATCATTTGCACTCTAATTTACATCAGTAGATTGGAGCCTAACAATATGCATGAGTGGTTTGGTAGTTTTCTCGGAGGGGGAGTTAGGCAGTAATTGGTAATGAGTGAGGGGGGTCCGAGTTAATAGAAAGATGACATGTATGAGGGTCCCACAAGGAAAATACCACCTGCTC
>JZKD02S2377463.1:377702-399981 GCA_000966675.3 Picea glauca
TGATGTTTTCAATAAGAGGTTCATGAGGAAGAGAATGTAATATTCTAGATATAAAAAGTATGCAGAACAAAAATAAATAGCTAGAAATGGAAGATGAACAACAATATAACCAAAACACCGCCACAATAATACTAAAATGATGCCAGAATAATACCAAAAAGAACACTTTGATTACTAAGAGCAATGTTCACTTGCCTCTTTGAGGGGAAAACCTCTAGCAGAGTAGATATGTATTACAATAATATCCAAGAAAAGAGTTTTCATACCCTTGACTCTTATTTGTACTAAATATGTCTATCAAAAGAAACATTTAGAAGATCCTTATAGAATCATAACCTTCTATTAGGTCTTCTTACATTGGACTTATTCTTCCTTATTGTTAGGCCTTATTAATATTGAACTTTATTACATGTAAATATATTATTCTACCTACGTGAGGGATTAGGTCCCTAACATGTCCTCCCCCTTAAAAACAGCCTTGCCTCAAGTCTTGAGATAGGGAAATTGCTACAGAATGGTAGCTGGTTCCCAAGTGGCATATGTTGGAGTTGTATATTTCCACTGGACTAACACTTCCTTGATGGCTCATGTTGGTCCAAAACTGCTTGTGGTTGTAGCCAAATGGAGCCTTCTTCATCCAACTCGAGAAGGTTGGTTTGAGTTTGGCACTTAGTTCCAAGCACCTTCTTTAAAAAGGAAACATGAAAAACAAGATGGAGCTTAGAATGACTAGGAAAAGATAATTGATAGGCCATTTGTCCACACGCTTGAGAATGGTATAAGGACCATAAAATTTGGGCACCAGTTTCTGACAATGGTCAGCCTTGAGGGAATTTTTTTTGTAAGGTTGTAGTCGAAGAAAGACCTGATCCCCTTCTGCAAATTGACATTCAGAGCAACCTTGATCTTCTTGTTTCTTCATGTGATTCTTGGCCATGACCAAGTTCTCTTTGAGGGTATGGAGAATATCCTTTCGAACTATAAGCGTTTGGTCAACTGCAGAAGGGGATCAGGTCTTTCTTCGACTACAACCTTACAAAAAAAATTGCAGATGGCCATGTGCACTATTCCAGGAAAAAGGTATTTTTGAAATCAAGAAGGGCCATGACTGGAGTAGTGCACATGGCCATCTTCAAGGTTTGAAAATCCTGAGCAACTGGTGGAGTCCAAGTGAAAGAATTATTTTTAAGGAGTGCAGTGAGAGGTGCCACAATATTTCCATAGTTCTTAACAAACTTGTGATAATAACCTATTAAACCCATAAATCCCCATAAGATTTTGAGAGTCTTTGGGTGAGGCCAATCTTGCATAGCTTCAATCTTTTTAGGATCCACCCTAACGTTAGCCTTGCAACAATATGACCCAAGTAATCGAATTTCAAGGCACAAAAAGCACATTTAGATTGTTTGAGGAAAATTTGGTGTTGAGAGAGTAGATGGAGAACTAGATCCACATGATCAAGATGGGATGTCCAGGTTTTGTTGTAGATGAGGATATCATCAAAGAAAACTAAGACAAAATGAAGGAGAAAAGGATGGAAGACATGATTCATGAGGCTCTGGAAAGTGGAGGGAACATTACATAAGCCATAGGGCATGAACAAAAACTCATAGTGGCCCCCATGAGTTCTAAAGGAAGTCTTAGTAATGTCTGCCTCTTTCATACAAATCTGGTGGTAGATAGAACGAAGATCAAGTTTAGTAAAGAACTAGGCACCACTTAATTCATCCAAGAGGTCATCAATGACAGGAATGGGAAGTTTTTATTTAATGGTGAGTTTTATGAGGGTGTGGATGTGAGGACACATGCACCAATAAAATTATTTCTTAAGGATCGTGACTACAGGAGAAGAGTAGGGGATTGTACTAGGGAGGATAACACCTATGTTGAGTAGTTCTTGAACCATTTTCTCAATTTCATTTTTTTGGGAAAAGGGGTGACGATAGGGATGAATATTGGGAGGAAGGATTCTTGGGAAAAGGGGAATGGAATGATCATGAACACCATGGGAAGCAGGGAGTCTCTAGGGAGTGCAAAAAACCACTTAATGTTTAGAGAGGATGGCTTGGAGGCCTTGTAGAATAGAGGGTGTCTCAGTTGCTTGTATGGCATGGAGTTGGGAAATAATACCAGAATGACCTTTTTTGAGAAACTTTTCCATGCGATGGGAACTAATGATCTCTAGGGAACCAATGGTGATTCCTTGGAACTTATAGTGTTGGCTCTCCTGGTCGAATTGTATGGTTAATTTCTTAAAATCCATGAGAATGGGACCCAAAGTCCTTAGCCATTCTGCACCCAAAACAATGTCATAACCGCCCATGTCGATAGAAAACATATGAGATTCCAGGTGGTACTCACCAATTTGAAGACACACATTTTCACAAAGACCTCCACATTTCATGGACCCACCATTGGCAATCATGATTTGGAAATTATTTACTGCACGGATATAGCAATTAGTTTCTTGGGAAATGCAGCGATGAATAAAATGATGGGTGTTTCCACTACTAACAAGAATGATGACCTTACTATGCTTGATGTAACCAATTAGCCTGAGGGTTTGTGGAAAAGAGAAGATAGTGAGATCATTTAGGGAAATGACCGGTTCTACTTCAGAAGGGTCAGAGAGAGGGGTTATGTCAATGGTTTTAGGTGACATAGACACAAAGGGAACCTCAACATCCTCTTCTGAAACATCCTCTGAGATGGGCATAAAAAGGTTTTGTTCCTTACACTTGTGTCCCCTAAAATATGTGTCATCACAATTATAACAAAGGCCTTTGAGTTGTCATTCAGCCATTTCGTCCCTGGTCAATTTATGTATCATTAGTGGAGTAGAAGGAGGAGTGGGAGTTATTGGTTTAGTGAGAGGAATAAAGGAGTGTTTTATGTTTTGATAAGAGACAACATGTTGTGATTCCTTAGCTCTTTTAGTAGCATCCACCCAACTCTGAAGCCGAGCCATGAGGACATGAGCACGAATCTCATCCTTGAGGCCACTAATAAAACATTCTCATAAAAACGCATCATACATGCCCTCTATACGAAAAACCAGTCTCTCAAAAGAAGCTATAAATTATTCCATGGTGCCACATTGTTTCAACATTTTCAAACAACCTAAATAGTTGGTGTCAGTTTCAAAGCGTTCATAAATCTCTTCCACAAAGTGTGTCCAAGCCACATACCCTTGGTGGGCATTTTCCCTCCATTTCCACCATTTCCAACGTTCTTGATCTATATGGAGAAAACCATACCGGAGTTTGGACAACTCATCTGTAATGCCATACAAAGAGAAATAATGTTCCATTTGAGTTACCCGACCAATGGGATCTGATCCATCAAATTTGGTCACATCCACATGAAGAAGGGGTAGGTCACGCTGAAACTGATGGGGCTGAAAATCATGGGAATGAGAGGAAGTTTCACCTTCGATATGCAAAGGTGGGTAAGATACGGGAAGATCTGTAGGGATAAGAAGCTTGGCACAGATCATCATAGTGACAGATTCAAGCTGGGTAGTAATGTCTTGTTTGAGCTCTTATTTGAGTTCCTCAATTGAGGATGCAATGGAGGAATGCAACTTTTGATTGATGGTGGAAATATTGGCATTGAGTTGTCGCACTTCTTGTTTGTTTTCTATGAAATTAGAGTGAAAGGTAGTGAAGCGAGCTTCCAAGTCTTGACTATGGGTATGGGCCATGATGATGAGGAAACACAAAAAGGGGCAAGTAGGATCACACAGAAAATGGGTTATGGGAAAAGTGTATCACAACAATTAGCACGATGAGTGGAATCCAATGGGTTAAAGCCGAAATAAGGGTGTTGGAAGCGTGTTGGGTCCACAAGAAAAACAAACTGCTGAAAAATGAGAGGTATGACTACGATAAGGGAGAAGAGATAAATCCAACTGAATAGGTCTCAAATAATGGTGCCAATAGGATCCAGACTCATTTTTACTCCTACGGAGTTATACTCCGATCTGAAGAATACTGTAGTGATGAAATTCCCAAATGCTTAACAGGACGAAATGTGTAGAAATTTCGCAACTCGAATGCAAAAGACACAGGTGCGCCACACTAGATCTTGTCTATTATATTTTTGTTTCCGTCCCAAGGGTTAGGTATTCAAGGGTTCTACAGACAAGGTTTTTCCTTGTGCTATAGCTCTCTGATATACGTGCGGGGTCCAATAGTAGTACTCGGCCCAGTATCTTAGGGCACCAACTAAGGAGGCTAGACTGTTCCTTAAGCCATACTACCCGACCACCCAGGTACTAGAGAGTTTCTTCCCAAGTGTTTTTCTCGGTGACACTATAGCAGTCAGGCAGCTAAATGGTTTATCTATGGAGGGCTTCATGAGATCTAAGTTGATCCGTATATAGGTGTTTTCTGATGTGCTACCACTCGAAGGGGTACCAACATGGGTTACAAGGGTGTCCAACAGATGTGTTCTTAAGTACCACTTGTATTTCCTGCATGTATGAATCCTCGACCATGGGTTTATGTGCATAATGACATATCTTTGTAGCTTAAAGATGCCAGAATATGTCTCTACCCTAAAAAAAAATAACCCATAATTTTCTTCCAAGGAAGGTGCTCCGATACCACTTGTAATATTCCATATATAAAAGTATACAGAATAGAAATAAATAGCTATAAATGGAATATGAACAATAATATAACTAGAAAAACACCACAATAATACCAAAATGATTCCAGAATAATACCAGAAATAACACTTTGATTACTGAGAGAAATGTTCATTTTCCTCTTTGAGGGGGAAACCTCCAACAGAGAATATTTCTATTACAATAATATCCAAGACAAGATTTCTCAAGCCCTAGACTCCTATTTATACTAAATATTTCTATAAAAAGAACCATCTAGAGGAATATCCTTCTAGAAGTAAAAGATTCTAGTAGGTCTTCTTACATTGGACTTATTCTTCCTTCTTTCTAGGCCTTATTAATATTGACCTTTATTACATGGAAATATATTATTCTACCTATGTGAGGGGTTAGGTACCTAACAGAGAATGGAGTTAATAGAGTTCCAGAGGCAGAAGCAGTTGAACCAGAGGAATTCATTCATGAGGATAATGATATGGAAGAACCTCAAAGTCCAACAGAGAAGACCATCTTGGGCACAGGAGATCATCAGAGATGCAGAAAAATATGGTGCCCCATAAAAATATCTCAAGGAAAGTAAGAAGTTGAAACCATATTCCATCTATGTGACATTATTGTGTGATATCATGGATGCAGAATTGTCCAGTTATTAAGAGATTGTAAACAATAGGGTATGGACGAATGCCATGGGGGAGGAATATTAGTCCATAGTAAAGAATGATGTTTGAGATGTGGTCCCTAGACCGAAGAAGAAATTAGTAGTAAGTTCAAAATGGATCTAAAAAATGAAACATGTAGTTGATGGCAATATTGAAAAGGATAAGGCTATATTTATGGCTCAAGGATTCTCTGAGAAGGAGGGCATTGACTATGAGGAGACATTTTCTATCATGGTGAGATATACATCGATTAGGACTATACTTGCATTGGTCATAATAATGAAGTGGAAGGTGCATCAGATGGATGTGAAGAAAGCCTTCTTGAATGGTGAAATAAAAGAGGAAGTATATGTGGATAAACCACAAGGGTTTGAGGTACATGATAGGGAGACGCATGTGTGCATATTGAAGAAGGATTTATATGGATTAAATCAGGCACCTAGAGCATTGTATGGTAGGATCGAAAATTTTCTAATGATCTTAGGATTTACAAAGAGAAATGCATATCCTAATTACCTTTACTTTAAGGTTATGGATGATGGTATGATAACACTATTGTTGTATGTGGATGACATGTTTCTAACAGATGTGGAAAATCTCATCTTAGAGTGTAAGAGAAAACTGGATTTTGAGTTTGAGATGAAAGATCTCAATATGATGCATTACTTTTTGGGTCTTGAGGTAAGGGAGAGACTGGATAAGATCTTTTTGAATCAAGGGAAGTATGTTGTGGAAATCCTAAAGAGGTTCGAGATGTTGGATTGCAAGGCAATGGCTACACCTATGGTATCAAATCCGAGGTTGTTGCAGTGTAGGAATTTAGACTGTGGATGTTAATTTATATAGGAAAATGGTTGTTTCATTGATGTACTTAATGAACATGAGACAGGATATATGTTTTCTTGTGAACACCCTGAGTCAGTATATGGAGCAGCTCAGGCAGGTTCATTTGGTCATAGAAAAACATGTAATAAGGTACCTTAAGGGTACATTGGATTATGGTATCATGTATTTAACATACCATGAGTTCGAGTTATATGGATATTTTGATTCATATTGGGATGAAGGTATTCCTGATTAGAATATTACTTTGACATATTGTTTTAGTCTAGGCTCCAATATGGTTTCATGGAGCAGCAAGAAGAATCCATGTGTAGCACTCAATATGACTGAGGCTAAATATGTTGCAACATGTATAGCATGTGGAGAAGAAGCGTGCATTCGGAAGCTATTGTATAGGCTATTTGGTATCAAACTAGAGGTGACCTATATTTGGTGTGACAACCAAAGTTGCATGAAGTTGTCAGAGAATCTAGTGTTCCATGATAGTTTGAAGCATATCGAGATCAAATATCACTATATCAGGGATATGGTGCATAGGGGAGCAGTGAAGCTCCAGTACGTGCCTACCAAGGAGAAGTTTGTAGATGTGTTTACCAAGCCACTGTCAAGGATGAATTTCAAGCACTTCAAGAACAAGCTTGGTGTGGTCCTTCTTCAGAGGGAGTTACAAGGTAGAGATGCATTTCGGGGTAGTGGATGTTCTTGTATGTTGTAGCTATTTGAGAGATACTGATGCAACCCCTCTACTCCCCCTGTAAGGCTATACGACCTCTTGGTCAAGTATCTTCGATTCCCTGAGTCAAACGATTCTTTGAGACCTTGATAGTCTCACCTTTTAATCAAACACAGGCCCTTTGAGCTTCTAGTGCAAGTCTTATGATACCCGCGACTTCCCCCCTTCGCGCTTGCAAATTCTCAGAGTTTGGGCGCCAACTCCTTTTCCTTTGGACCCTTCCTAAATGTGACCTTAGGTGATGACCTCACATAAACATGTGTTTTTGGGCGCGACCAAGAATGGTTTGAAACCAAAGTTATTTTCTCCCTACAATTTACCACGAACCACCACATGTCCCTTTCACAATACCATGGTCTTGATTTTAGCGTGCCCTGAACTTTTAAAAGTTTGAGCACCTTTTTTCCCCACAATGCGACGTGACCATTGACCTCGTAGTCTTGGCAGTGCTTCTCAACCAACGGCTCAGATCTGTCTCCTTTATTTATTTATCTTCGGAGCACACCTTCCTAGACCTTCACAATCTAGTGATGCGTGTCACTTTCAATCAACAGTTGTGACTTGCTTTGGCAAATCAGACTTCAAGAGTTTCAACTCTCAAGTCTCGCTTCTCTTGAAACGACTATCTTTCAGGATGGAAGATCTTTTGACACATGTCCTCCTTGAATCAACGACCCTTGTCCTCTTTGGGACTTTGGCCTTTGGAAGTCTCAACTTCTCCATGCTTTGTTTCTCTCGGAGTGTTCTACCCAGAATCCATGATTTGACGACAAGTGTCCTCTCTTAGATTGACAACTCTTGGCTACTTTGGCTATTCAGGGTTCAGGTGTCTCAAAATTGCACCTTCACCTTCCCCTGGATCTCAAGACCCATCGATGCGTGTCCTTATGGATATGACAGTCCATATTTCCTTCAACTCTTCGATCTTCGGAAGTTTCAAACTTTTGTGCACTTGTTTCTCCTGGAATGCCTTCACCCAAAACTGATGGATTTCCACCACGTGTCCTTCTAGATGGTGGATGGTCTCCAATCACTTCGGGACTTTGGTAATTCCACTCTCCTGCATACACAAAGAGTTAAATATCGTGCACCTTTTCTTTGATCAGACGACTGTTGAACCTCTATGCTATGATCCAACAACTGTTGTTGCTCCTCCTCCTGAGCTTCTGATTCCTTCTGACTTAGAATATTTTCTAAGTGTTCAAATACATATGCCTTTTCCCCACTTACGAGACCATATCTTGGATCTCGTATGCACTTCTGAAAAGCTCTATCCCTTCGGAGCTTGAATTCCTTTGAGGATTTCGATATCCCACACACTCCTTGTGTTTTGGGGATCTCGACAAACTCAGATAGAAGGATTTCTTCAAAAGAAGTTATTCTCACACTCCTTGTGCTTCTTTATCTTGGTTCTTCGACACTTAGTCATTCCTTGACGTTATGCACTCCTTGCACCTAGTCTAAGTTTTTGTTATTCCTTTTGAAATCCTCTGATTCAATCTGAGACTCTGTCGACACACTCCTTGCGTACGAAATGCACACCTTGCATACGAGGCTCAGAAGAGAAACAATTGAAACTTATCCAGTTTCTTCACAAACTCATATGATCAACTCTAACAACCATTCATCAACGAAATGAACTAAAACTCATACATAATACATCATTCATTCAATAACACTTCAAAATGAACACATTCTAAAGAATTGGGACAACTCTATCTTTTCTATTCATTCATGAAACAAATTATATCATATCACAGTTCTTCACTGCATATTTCTTCTACTCTATTATGCCTCTCCTGATTTCTATCTCCATATCTCTAACTCTATTACAATACAACAACACAACTATCTAAGCAGTGGCTCCATGAGCTCTTCTTCATCCTGTCTACAACCTATCCTATCAGGTTCTAGTGGTTACTAGATAAGAGATGATACCCTATATCTGCAACTCCTTACAGTCATATAAGACTTTTACAAACAAGAAATATTTAAAAACGTTGTTTCCAAAATATCTCAACAACTCATTTATTCCTGAGTTAAATGTTGATTTCAAATTCTTTCATGTTGAGATGTTGTATCCCTATCTCCACGCTTGCGTCTTTGACTTTGAAAACGATGCTCCTGCATCATACTCCTTTGGATAAAAAATTCATGGAATCCCGTCCATGAGCTCCTGCACTATTTTTCCATGCTTCAAAATATCAGGTTTAGTGACCCAACTTGAATATTCTACCAAATGATCTTTCCACTTCACCAAGTATTTAGGATATGCCTTCCTCCTGGTCTTCTTCCCAACTCTTTGTTCTATGATTTTCTCCATCTGTGGTTTTTTTGTTGTGGGAAATTTTTCTTCCCACTGAACTTATTGCTGATCATCTGTTTCTCCTACATCATCTCTCATGTAAGGATACAGGTCTGCAACATTGAATATAGATGATATTCCAACATTGTCTGGCAATCCAATCTCATAAGCATTGGCTGCGAATTTTCTGAGAACCCTGCATGGTCCTATCTTATTCATTTTCATCTTGTTATACGTCCCTCTTGGAAGACTTTATTTTCTTAAATGAGCTAAAACTTTATCTCCTATTTCGAATTGAACTTCTCTCCTCTTCTGATCAACTATGTTCTTATATTTTAGGTTGTTGTCCTGTAGTTGTTCTCTGACTCTGTCATGCAATTTCTTCATTTATGTTGCAAAATATTCTTCTCCAGCACTTATGAACTCATACTGATTCAGATATCTTAACTCTTTAATACCTCTTGGTTGTATACCATACACAATTTCAAATGAACTTTTTCCTGTGCTCCTATTCACTGAATTGTTAAATACAAATTCCGCTTTGCTAGAATCTAATCCCATTGATGACCTTGCGTAGTGACTAAACTTCTTGACAAGTTTCCTAGACTCTTGTTTACTATTTCATTATGTCCATCTGTCTAAGCATGATATGTTGAACTAAAGGACAAGTTTGTCCCAACCTCTTCCATAGAGTCCTCCAAAAGTGTCCTACAAATTTGGTGTCCCTGTCTGAGACTATGATCCTAGGAAATCCATGTAGTCTCACCACTTCTCTGAAAAACAAGTTTTCTATATGTGTAGCATCATTTGGATTCTGGCATGGTATGAAATGCACCATCTTTGAAAATATTTCCACCACAATGAATATGGAATCGCTCCCTTTCTGAGTTCTAGGCAATCCCAATACAAAATCCATACTTATTGCATCCCACGACCTTTCTGGAATTGGTAATGGTTGATACAAACTAGTGTTCTATTGTCTTCCTTTTTCATACTAGAAAACTATGCATTTGTTCACAAACATTTTCACCTCTGCCCTCATGCTCGTCCAATAGTATGAATTGCTCAGCTGTGCAAATGTCTTATCATGACCAAAATGTCTAGCTAAACCTCCACGGTCTTTCTCTTTCAGTAGGTTATCTCTCATTGAGCATATTGGTATGCACAGTTGTCTCCCTTTGAATAATAATCCATCTTGGAGCAAATATTTTGTCAATGGGCTTCTGTCTCCCAATAAATTATTCTTACATGCCTCATAAGCTTCCTTAAAATATGGATCTTCTCGATACATTTCCTTGAGGTGTTCAAACCCTAAGGTCTCCACTTGGAATTCCTGTGCAATTAAACTCCTCCTCCTCAAAGCATCTTCAACTTTGTTAGCAGTTCCAGCAATATGTTTAATAACAAAAGTATATTTCTGCATAAATTCTATCCATTTATCATGTCTCTTATTCAACTTTGCTTGCCTAGTAATAAACTGTAAATCTTGATTGTCACTATACAAGACAAATTCTTTAGGAATTAGGTAGTGCCTCCATGATCCGTAGGATCTTTTAATGACTATGGTTGAGTTTTAATTTTGCATGTGTTAATTAACCATTTGAGAAACTTAATGAAAGAATGAGGAAAAGAGAGGAATTATGACAGCCATATACACATATGCAGATCTAAAATGAAGTAATAAACAACAAACCATAACACAAGGATTGATAACAGAGTTTGGCATAACTTTTCCTATGTCTTTGGGCCTTTGTCTCTGTGGGGGAGGCTTCTTTATTTCTGTTCAAAAGTTCAAAAGTACATTGCAGTAGTGCCAACTGGCTACAAGAATGATCTGGTCATGTTCTTCCAGATCTCAAGAACCTTGCAAAGAAAACGGCATGCAAAATGGACATTTGGAACTCCCAGAAATGGCCCGCAAGCATCTACTCCTCAATAGCTTCCCCACATAAAAATGGCTTTGGCTTGGCTTCCCTTCAGAACAACTCTACTCTGACTGTCCCTCCATGGCCTCAAACAGGACTGGTTTTTATAGATCTGAGGTTGGTTATCCATCCCCAACTTCCTCCCAAACTTTGGGCTCCAAAAATGCCCAATATCTCCCAAAAATGGAGAAAATCCATTAATATCAGGCACAATATCAATAAAAATCCAAAAATTTAACAAAAAAAACCACTTTTGTTTTACATTTGGGCACAACCTCCAAATCACGTGCTTCTGGTCATATGGGAGGCGACCATGTGCCCGGGCGCTCCACTGGTTGTGCGTTGGCCCCCTTGTCCCTGGCTCCTGGTCTTCGGCGTGGTCATAGGACCGGGGCTAACAACCATAACCCCCATGCCCTTTCCATTTGGTTAGGTCCCAGTCTTGTGGGATTCCCTATGACCTGTGGCTAGTCCCTATCCGCCAACTCCCTGCGGTCGTGGTCATGTGGTAATGTTTGTTGAACCATGGGCTGGGGCTAAGCCCCAGCCCTTTCCGCCTCCAACGAAACCTTTAACCAATCTTAAATATGTTTTTTTCCATATAGATAACAAGGAACACCCATGGGGCGGGCGGTTAGCCCAGTCCTACCAGTCCACAGCCCAAAGGAAGGTCGGGGGTTCGACCCCGGTGGAGACCATAAACTTTTACACAACCACGAGCCAACCACAGGGTGCCACATGGAACATCAAAAACCAACCAAAAACTACCAAGTGTCGAATGCTAACTCATCCATGTGCCTGCCACTTGTCACCATACCTGCCCAGTCACTGCCCTATCAGCCTTGCCACATGTCTACCATGTCAGCCTGTGCCATGTGTCACCCTTAAAGTGGTGACATGTGTCACCCTCTGACTGGTCCAACTGTACTGGTTGTACGCCACATCACCTACCACATGTCATCTTCAAGAGCTGCCATGTCAGTTGTATGGCCATACGGCCTATATAGTCAGCCTACCACGTGGCACTGTACGGACTGTATAGTCATCCCCTTTTTTTTTGCCTAATTGGGTTTTCAGACAGAATGCGATATCTTTCTCATACGAATCCCGTTTGATGAAGTAAATATATGGCTAGAATCAGGAAGACGAGACAGACGTAATGGCACGAGTTTTGTCAGATTCCAAGCACTTTCATTTTTTAGCCTTTTTTAGCCCTGTTAGGCTTCTGGATCCGATTTTGGATCACACCTCCCCACTAAAATACCTTTTGGTCCCTAAAAGGTTACTGACCAGTCAACAAGCTCAGGATAGGCCAGGCGGCTTGCTCTTTGTCTCTTAACTCTGTCTTGTGCACCTGTCTCATCAAGATCAACTGTAACACAATCATGACAACTGACAGTATATTGTTAGCCATTTGAACCCTGTTACATCTTACTGAAGCCACTATCATCCATGTAGAAAAAATTACTAATGACATCATAAAAAAGACGACTGCAAATGAGTTGATATACTTAAAATATTTGCACGACATGAGCTTATCTTGAAGCAACTTATGATTGATTTTCCATTCAACAATCATTTCTTATTCTTGCTTAAGATTGATTACTTCATTTGAAACAATTATTTGTTTGTTGTTTGCTTGCACTGCCTTCTTTAATTGTTCCATTGTTTGAAGTGTTTTATTTGCTTTAACATGATGAGCATGAACCACATAATCTTGACCTGCTTTAGTGAATTGATATTGATTCTTTGTCCTGTAGAAGATTGCCTTACGATCATATAAGTATGGACTACCTAAGACCATTCCACATTCTCTTAACGACACTACATCACATGTTACTTCGTCCGCATACTTAGATGAAATTGCAAATTTTATTGTGCACTGCTTTGTTATGTGCATTTGATGATGATTGCTTATCCACTTAAGTGTGTAAGGCTTATGATGAGTTTGTGTTTTTAACCCCAATTGCTTAACCAATTCTTCTGAGATTAGATTAGATTGAGATCCACTGTCGATTAATGTGTCTATCTAAGTGCATCACATGATTACCCTTATATGAAACAAGTTGTTTCTACAATCAATGTCTTCACCAAATTTACATGTCATACCAACCAATGAGATCTTTGACTCATCACTTGAATCTGATCCCAAGTCTATGGGTTGTGTTGTCATTGCCACTTTTTGCGTTCCCTTCTTTTCTTTGAACCACTTTGGCCTCTTCTCGGGATGCAACTGCAAACATCTGTCCTCATCATGTCCCTCTTTCTTGCAATGCTTGCAAGAGGGCTTTCCTTCCTTCCTCGTCATTGCAGTTTCATTCTTTCCATGCCTTTTCCTCTTGTCCTCTTTCCTTGAAAACGATGATTCCCCTGACACACCTGTTTTCCCTTCTTCAATACACGTAGCTTGAACAGAAACCTCATCAAGGTTAGTGGGTCCAAACATGAAAACAGTGTTTCTAATATGCATAGGTAAACCTCCTATATACTTCATAAGAGTTTCTTATGTTTGTAAAGGGATATCTAACATTAATGCCATTTTTGGAAATCCATCGGTATATTCTTGCACTGTTTGTCCTTTTCTTAGTTTTAAATATTGTCATTCAATTAATTATTTTTCTTTATAACCCAAAGGATATAATTGTTTCCTAAGTGCAGAAATGAAACTCTTCCATGACAGAAATACATTACCCACTTGTTGTGTTCCCTTTTGCAACTTGCTTTGCCACCAGATGAGAGTTGTACCTATAAGTCTCAAAGATGCCAACTTGATTTGTGTGGCCTCATCTTTGATCTATTGCACACTGCAGTATACCTCCATCTGCCTGATCCAATTGTCAATTTTTTTTGCATTTACTTCACCATCATATATGGGCAACTCAAATTTAACATCAAGTTTTAACAATGGAATTTCATTATTATTCTTATGAACATTTTTCTTTCCATTAGATTTAGAACTTGAACTTGAAGAAGAAGGAGAAGAAGGAGGTATTGATGGAGGTGAAGGAGTAATCTGAGGATGATCCTCTTCCTCTTCACGTTTTCCCTTTGAAGATTCACCCAAAACTGGTCTCTTTCGTTCCAAGTAATCCTCGTACAAAACTTTCACCATCTCTGACATAGCAAGGAATTTTTTCCGGAACTCTTTCTCATCCTGAGAAAGACCTTCTTCCGATGCCATCTTCTCGCTGTGAGAAACTCTCTTTCTCAATCCAATTAATGGATTCTATGCAACAAGTTCGCCTTCACCACGCTGTAGCTTTTCCCTGGTTAACATGTAAAACTCAAATCCAAATGTTAACTAGCTCTGATACCACTTGATCCGTAGGATCTTTTAATGACTATGGTTGAGTTTTAATTTTGCATGTGTTAATTAACCATTTGAGAAACTTAATGAAATAATGAGGAAAAGAGAGGAATTATGACAGCCATATACACATATGCAGTTCCGAAATGAAGTAATAAACAACAAACCATAACACGAGGATTGATAACGGAGTTTGGCACAACTTTGCCTACGTCTCTGGGCCTTTGTCTCTGTGGGGGAGGCTTCTTTATTTCTGTTAAAAAGCTCAAAAGTACATCGCAGTAATGCCAATTGGCTACAAGACTGATCTAGTCATGTTCCTCCAAATATCAAGAACCCTGCAAAGAAAACGACATGCAAAACGGACGTTCGGAGCTCCCAGAAATGGCCCGCAAGCGTCTGCTCCTCAATAGCTTCCCCACATAAAAATGGCTTTGGATTAGCTTCCCTTCAACATAACTTTTATATTGTTGTCCCTCCATGGCCTCAAACAGGCCTGGTTTTTATAGATCTGAAGTTGGTTATCCATCCCCAACTTCCTCCCAAAATTTGGGCTCCAAAAATGCCCAATATCTCCCAAAAATGGAGAAAATCCATTAATATCAGGCACAATATCAATAAAAATCCAAAACTTAAAAAAAAAAAACCACTTTTGTTTTAAATTTGGGCACAGCCCCCAAATCACGCACTCGTGGTGATATGGGAGGTGACCATGTGGTCGGGCACTCCACTAGTTGTGCGTTGGCCCCCCTATCCCTGGCTCCTAGTCTTTGGCATGGTCATAGGACCGGTGATAACAACCATAATCCCCGTGCCCTTTCCATTTGGTTAGGTCCTAATCTTGTGGTATTCCCCGTGACCTGCGGCTAGTCCCTATCCGCCAACTCCCCGCGGTTTTGGTCATGTGATAATGTTTGTTGAACCATGGGCTGGGGCTAAGCCCCAGCCCTTTCCGCCTCCAACGAAACCTTTAACCAAACTTAAATATGTTTTTTTCCATATAGCTAATAAGGAACACCCGTGGGGCAGGCGCTTAGCCCAGTCCTGCCAGTCCACAGCCCAGAGGAAGGTCGGGGGTTCGACCCCAGTGGAGACCATAAACTTTTACACAACCACGAGCCAACCATAGGGTGCCACGTTGCATCCCATGACTGGGCCACGTGGCACATCAACAACCAACCAAAAACTTCCAAGTGTCAAATGATGACTCGTCCATGTGCCTACCACCTATCACCATACCTGCCTAGCCACTGCCCTTTCATCCTTGCCACATGTCTGCCACGTTAGCCTATGCCACGTGTCACCCTTACAGTGGTGACATGTGTCACCCTCTGACTGGTCCAATTGTACTGATTGTATGCCACATCACCTACCATGTGTCATATTCAGGAGCTACCATGTCAGTTGTACGGTCATACAGCCTATACAGTCAGCCTACCACGTGGCACTGTACAGACTGTACAGTCATCCCCCTTTTTTTTTTGCCTAATTGGGTTTTTAGACAGAACACGATATCTTTCACATACGAAGCTCATTTGACAAAGTAAATATATGGATGGAATCAGGAAGACGAGACGGATGTAATGGCATTGGTTTCGTTGAATTCTGAGCGCTTTCATTTTTGAGCCTTTTCGAGCCCTGTCAGGCTTCTGGATCCGATTCTGGATCACTCCACTTCTTCAAAGCTTGAATCATTGCATAAAATTATTTTTCATATGTGGAATATTTCTTCTTGGTGTCATTCAAATTCTCACTGAAATAAGAAACTGGCCTATTATCCTAACTCAATACTGCTCCAATAGCTACTCCACTTGCATCACATCTCACTTGAAATGTTTTCCCAAAATCTAGTAAGACCAGAATTGGTTGTTCTGTGATCTTCTCCTTCAACACTTTGAAACTTTTTTCATCTTCCTCTATCCATTTAAAACACTTTTTTTTCTTCTTCACAGTGTCCAGCATGGGCGTACATATACCACTGAAATTTCTGATAAACTTTCTATAAAAACTTGCTAACCCATGAAAAATTCTTAATTCAAATATGCTTCTTGGTGATGGCCATTCTTTAATTTCTCTCACATTTTCTGGATCCATCTTCAATTCATTTGAAGAGATCACAAAAACCAAGTATATCATTTTTGTCTTCATAAAAGAGCTTTAATTCAGATTTATCAACAATTTTTCTTGTTGCAACCTTCTCATCACTGATGTCAAATGTTTTAAGTGTTCTCCCTCTGTCTTACTGAAGATTAGTATGTCATCCATATACACTATGAAAAATTTCCCTATGAATTATTTCAACACTTCATTCATTAATCTCATAAATGTGCTTGGTGCATTTGTCAACCCAAAGGGTATGACCAACCATTCAAACGAAACCTCATTTGTATTGAATGTTGTCTTCCATTCATCTCCTTCTCTTATCCTTATTTGATGATATCCACTCTTCAAGTCTATCTTGGAAAAATAGCTTGCTCCACTCAAACAATCCATCAAATCATCCATCCTGGCTAAAGGAAATCTATACCTAATGGTGATCTTGTTTATAGCACTAGAATATATACACATTCTCCATCCTCCATCCTTCTTTGGACTCAACACAATTGGTATTGCGCATGGGCTTAGGCTTTCCCTGACTAAACCTTCATCCAACAACTCTTGGAATTGATTTTTGACTTCCTCATTCTCTCTAGGTGTCAACCTATAATCTTCTTTGTTTGGTAAACTATCTCTTGGAATAAGGTCAATATGATGGCTTATACACCTAATGGGTGGCAATGAGTGAGGTAACTCATCCACTACTATGTCAAAAAAGTTTTCTAACAGTTCCTAGATTCCTTCAGGTAAATTCTCCACAGAAGTATTTGTAAGGATAACTCTTGGCTTCCTCATTATAACAAACTGCATCTCATGCTCCTTATTGACTTCATTCAAGAGTTCCTTCCCACTCATGAGAAGTATACTTGAACTAGCTTCCCTCTTTTGCTCTTTGTCCTCTTTTGGAAACAACATATGTGTACTACCATACTTTTCTAGAGTATAAGTGTTTTTTCTCCCATCATGCATAACTTTTCTGTCAAACTGCCATGGTATCCCCAATAAAATATGACAAACATCCATAGGAATTACATCACATAATGTTTCATCCCTATAACCTCCTATTTTAAATTCAAATTGGCATTATTGACTTACCGTTACTTGATGTCCTTTCTGCAACAATGATACCTTGTATTGGTTTGGATGTGCAGTAGTCTTAAGCTCCAGTTCCTCCACCATCTCTATGGATACTATATTTCCATTGCTCCCACTGTCTATGATCACCTTGCAAACTTTGTCTTTCATCTTGCAAGCAGTTCTGAACTGACTTATTCATTGAAATGGTTCCTCTACCTCCTTCTCTGGTTTAAGAAGAACTTTCCTCATCATGAGGTTCCTCCCTCCTTCTGCTTCTTTTTCTTCCACATATTTATGTGCTTCAGAAATGTGATCTTCGCCTCCTCCTTCTTTGTTTCTCTCGGGGCATTCCCAAGACTTGTGCCCTAGTTTTCCACAATAATAACATCTAATTTCACCTGCTATGGATCTTCCTCTTCCTCTACAAAAAGAGCTTCTTCCCCCATGTTGTCCTTCCTTAGAACTTGCACATTTCTCAGGGTGACTATGTTGTTTTCCAGCTTCATTCTTTGGTTTATGGAACTTCTCTCTGTTGGTTCCCTTACCTCTCGTTGAATTTCCTCCTCTGTTTCATTGGCTTTGCTTTATGGCCAATTTATCTTCATCTTTCAAGGTTGCTTGATAAGCATCCTTGACTTTACTAACAAACATCATGTTGATATCCTCTTGTATTTCATATCTCAGTCCATTGATATACCTGGTTGTTTTTTCATCTTCATTCTCTTTCTGTCCAGCCCTGATGTTCAGTTTGTAAAATTCCTCAATGTATTCCTTCACTGATAAGATTTTATGTCTCAGGTTCTGCAATCTTCTGAACGGGTTGATTTGATAGTCCTTTGGGATATATTTTTCTTTCAGTTTGGCTACCATCCTATCCCTGCTTTTAATATTTTTCTTTCCCTTGCGTCTGTGATCGGCTTGCAATTTGTCCCACCATATTGTTCCATGACCCTTCAATCTTGTCACTGCATGATTCACCATATTTTCTTCTTCGATATATTTGTAATTGAGGTACTTGTTCATAGCTCGTACCCAATCCAACAATTCTTCAAATTCTAAATTGCCTTCATACATTGGTATCTCTATTTTTTCTCTGGCTCCTATTCTTGAAAAAAATTTCAATAAGCGGTCTTCTGCTACATCTTCTTTGACCTCTATCTCTTCACTTTCAGCTTCACTGATATCTCCAATTTCCAGTGCTCTCCTCTGCATTGTTTCCATGGAATCTAATCTCATTCTGAGTCTCCTCATTTCATCCTCCATTTCTGGATTCGCTCTGCGTCTTCTGGGTGGCATGATTCCACTGCCTCGTCTTCTAATGTCTATAAAAAGAATCAACTCTTGATACCACTAATGATATCAATTTATCTCCTTTCTCCTTTGTCTATTGTCTGCAAACAAATTCAATAGCTATGATACCACCTGATGCAACCCCCCTACACCCTGTAAGGCTACACGACCTCTCGGTCAAGGATATTCAATTCCCTGAGTCAAACAACTCTTTGAGACCTTGATAGTCTCACCTTTTAATCAAACACAAGCCCTTTTGGCTTCTGGAGTAGGTCTTATGATACCCCTGACTTCCCCCCTCAACACTTGTGATTCTCAAAGTTTGAGTGCTAGCTCCTTTTCCTTTGGCCCCTTCCTAAATGTGACCTTGGGTGATGACCTCACGTAAACTTGTGATTGCGGGCATGGCCAAGAATGGATTGAAACCAAACTGTTTTTTTCCCCGCAATTTACCATGAGCCACCACATGTCCCTTTCACAATACTGTGGTCTCAATTGCGGCTCGCCCTCAAATTTTTAAAGTTCAAGCACCTCCTATCCCCGCAATGCGACGTGACCATTGATCTCAAGGTCTTGGCGGTGCTTCTAGACCAACGTCTCAGATATTTCTCCTTTCTTTCTTTATCTCTAGATCACACCTTCCCAGAACTTCACGATCTAGTGACGTGTGTCATTTTCAGTCAATGGTTGTGACTTGCTTCGGAAACTTGGACTTCGGGAGTTTCAACTCTCATGTCCCGCTTCTCTTGAAATGAATATCTTCTGGAATGGAAGATATGTTGACACATGTCCTCCTTGAATCAACGACCCTTGTCCTCTTCAGGACTTTGACCTTCGAAATTCTCAACTTCTCCACGCTTTGTTTCTCCTAAAGCGTTCTACCTAGAATCCATGATCTGATGACAAGTGTCCTCCCATAGATCAACGACTCTTGGCTACTTCAACTATTCGGGGTTTGGGTGTCTCAACATTTCACCTTCGTCTTTCCCTGGATATAATGACCCACCGACACGTGTCCTTATGGATCTGACGATCCAAATTTCCTTCGAATCTTCAGGCTTTGGAAGTTTCAAACTTCTGCTCACTCATTTCTCCCAAAGTGCCTTCACCTGAAACTAATGGATTTCTGCCATGTGTCCTTCCATATGGTAGACGGTCTCCAATCACTTTGGGACTTTAGCAAGTCCACTCTCATGCATACACAAAGAGTTAAGTCTCATGCACCTTTCCTTTGATCAGATGGTTTTCGAACCTCTGCACTGTGATCCAACGATTGTTGTCGCTCCTCCTCCTTAGCTTTTGATTCTTTCTATCTTAGAAGATTTTCTAAGTGTTCAAAGACTTTTTCCTTTTCTCCACCTATGAGTCCGTCTCTTAGATCTCATTTGCACTTATGAAAAGCGTTATCCCTTCTGAGCTTGAATTCCTTTGAGGATTTCAATCTCTCATGCACTCCTTGTGTTCCGGGGATCTTGACAAACTGAGATCGAAGGATTTCTTCAAAAGAAATTCTTCTTGCACTCCTTGCGCTTCTCTGTCTTGGTTCTTCGACACTTAGTCATTCCTTGATGTTGTGCACTCCTTGCACCTAGTCTAAGTTTATGTTGTTCCTTCTGAACTCCTTTGAGTCAATCTGAGACTCTGTCGATGCACTCCTTGCATACGAGATGCACACCTTGCATACGGGGTTTATAAGAGAAAAAATTGAAACTTATCCAGTTTCATCACAAACTCGTATGATCAACTCTAACAACCATTCATAAATGGAATGAACTAAAACTCATATAGAATACATCATTCATTCAATCACACTTCAAAATTAACACAGTCCGAAGAATTGGGACAACTTTGTATGTTCTATTCATTCATGAAATAAATTACATTGTATCGCAGTTCTTCAATGCGTCTTTCTTCTACTTTATTCTTCCTCTCCTGATTTTGATCTCCCTATCTCTATCTATATTACAATACAACAACAAAACTATCTAAGGAGTGGCTCCACAAGCTCTTCTCTGTCCTATTTGCAACCTGTCCTATAAGGTTCTAGCAGTTACCTACTATTTCCTATTACAATAACTATTAGTTATTACCAGATAAGAGTTGACACTCTATATCTGCAACTCCTTACAGTTGTATAAGACTTTTACAAACAAGAAATATTTAAAAACATTGTTTTCAAAATATCTCAACAACTAGTTTATTCCTGGGCTAAATGTTGATTTTAAATTATGTCATGCTAAGATGTTGTATCCCTGCCTCCACGCTTGCCTCTTTGAATTTGAAAGTGATGCTCCTGCATCATCTACCCACAGACCTTGGATGCATTGGATGTGAATTTACAGGGGTACAAATAATGAGGTACAGATGCATTGCGAGGTAGTGGATGTCATGGTGGCATGTTGAATCTATTTGAGAGCTACCACAGGCCTTGGATGCATTGGTTGTGAATTCATGTTGTACTATGGATATCTAATGATGTATAGATTCATATGTTCAATAGTCAATGGTCATGAGCTCATGTGGAAACAAAGAATACCTTCCTATTTAAGAGGGAGTTTTGATATTTTGATGTAAATAAAGAAGATATTCTTTTGTATTTGTATTGGTCAAACCTCGAGAAGGTTATTGTAATCTTATTGTATAAATCAGCTCAAAAGAAATTGTTATTTTATTTTTATCCTTATTGTAAAATTCAAAATGGCCCCTCTTAGGGTTGTGCCTTTTCAGGAGTAAAGTTATGTGTATAAAAAGAGGTCGAGTTCCTCTCATTTGTATACACACACAACTCACCTTCTCTTTTGTATTTGGAGAATAGCAAAGTAAGTATAGCACAGGAGTTCTTGGTTTCTTGGTCTTTGTTATCTTGGTCTTGGTCTATTTGTGGAGAGATATAACGTGACATTGTACTAGTTGAAGGAATCTATACTGAAGAATTGGTTGTTGGGTTTTCCCCCCCATGATGTTTTCCCAGGATATATCTTGTGTTCTGTGATCATTTATATTTCAGTGATCCTATTACATTCAATTGTTAATGAATGTTAAAGAAGATAATTGTAACTTCTAAAATTATAACAATAACTAAATCTTAACTACCTAAACTAACTAAGATTAGCAAGTTAGATACCTACCAAACAAATGCACATAATCATAATGAAAATCATTGAATTGTACACAAGTTTGGGTCAAGAAAGAAGATATGTATCATATATTAAATGAACAACATATAAATAAGAGAAAATTCACTCGATCCTTTTTGTGGCATCATGTGGAACCACCATTCGGTTTCCTTCTCTCGATTCAATGAAGATAGCTTAACCTATGTGCTCCTTACTCCAAGTGAGTGATAGAAAGAGAAGGGGTCTCTTCCTCTCAATGGGATAATGAGGGAAAGGGTGTTGGAAACGATGGTTTCG
>JZKD02S2377497.1:0-17436 GCA_000966675.3 Picea glauca
CATTCACCTCACATTCACTATATGAATTAGAGAGGTTTCTCATTGGGAACATCCCTTGCATGAGAATTGGTTTACCCAATGGGGCACTATGACACCCCTCCCATATCTAAATTTGGAAAGTTGTATAAGGTCTTTGAGTATTTGTTTATTTTGAAAAGTGGGGATTTGATGCACATGTTTGGGTGGTTATTTTATTATATATGGATTACTTCGCATGATATTGTGACTTGTGGACCCTTGGAGGGCATACTTGTTTTTCTTTGCAGGTCCTTGACATGTGAAAGCTTGATTGTGAAGGCACAAGGTCACTTGGACCTTCATTTGGGGCATGAAGCCCATAGTTTGGATGATACGTCCCTTTCTCTTTGGATACATGGATGATGAATGTTTCCTTTGGAGGCATGAGAGGACACCTTGGAGAAGGAGACTAGCCCTCCCTTTGCCCAACGTTTTGCCTTGAAGGCTCAAAACTTCATATCCTAAGGCATGTCGTCATACTTGGAGGGATAGGGTTTTGGTGGTGTTGGATGGTTTGATGATGAATTGACACATTTTGATGAAGGAAGACCCTTGCACATGAATATATGGCCTTTAGAGGCCCAACGTCTCCCTCAAGAACCTCAATGACTTGCTCATTATGCCAAAACGTCACCCATGAAGGTCATGACATCATCATTTAGGGATTTCTTCCTTTGTAAATTTGAATTAGAATTTGTAAAGGGACAGATTAAGGAGGTCGGCCTCCTTAATTTGTGTTTTCATTTAAGTATGTGGAAAAATTGGTTTTACAAGGTCTTGTATAAATAAAGGCCTTGTTTCTTTCATTTTAGATATCACACTTGAGAATTACATAAGTGTTGGCTGAAATTTTCACCCTACTTGGGAAAATCACATGTCGCTCTCTCTCTTATGATTTTGGATGCTAGTACTTGTCTTTTGGTGGAAGAAGCTAAGGCACTATCTCTTGAATGTCTTTTTCTTGCTTTGTGGTGGGATTTTCTTGGTAGAGAAGGTTATTTACTTGCTATATATTGGAATTGGTAAGGAATTTTCTGCATGTTGTTGCTATTTCTTCTTGTTTCATGGTTATTATTTTTAAACCCTTGGAGGAGCATAAAGGCATACACCCTCCATGAAGATTTATCACTATTGTCTTGGATAATATACTTTTCAAATGTTTTTAGGAGTAAAAAGGCTTACACCCTCCTAGATTAACCTTGCTAGTTGTTTTTTCTCTAGAGAGTAAAAAGGCTTACACCTCTAGATAGGTAACACAACTAGCTCTTACAACAAGAGACCCCATAACCCAATTGGTAAGGCACTAATATAATTTACATTGGAGGTATAAAATCATTGAATTGATATACATGAATTGTTGAGATATTGCATTTTCCTTAGTTGGAATTGATTCCACATGCTATAAGCTTGTTTGAGCCCTAAGGGTGTCTCCTTTAGACAAATGATTCTCTTGTTGTTATAAAATAACTTCTACAACCAATAGGGCTGCTGAAAACTCACTCTCTAATCATCTCTTACTACTCTTTCTACCGTTGAAAATTGCAAGTAATTGGTTCTAATTATTATCTTTATCAAGGACTTTCATTTGGGTGCTTTGCTTGTAAATTTCAGTGGCTAGAACTTGCTTCAGTAACAAAATTTTTCTACAGCCACAAGGCTGCCCTAGTATATTGCTGATAACATCTTTTTGCATCCCTATTTTTCCATCAAAACTTGTGTTTAAATATTGGGATATTATCTACACGTTTAGGGCTTGATCACCCAATAATTATTTGATTTTTTGGATGATTAATTTTGCAACTAGTAACATCTTTATTTGTTGATCTATATATTTCCATACTGCTGTAATTTGGGACAACATGGATTCTTTCTTGATCCCTTTGATACAAGGCTTGGTTTATGATCATTTGTCTTGTTCCAAGAAAGGTTAATATTGTTTTGTAGGTACAAAACACTTGACAACCATCTCCTCCTTCACAAGACTCTTTTTTGAACCATTCTTTATCCCCAAGCTTGACCTATAGGGGTTTCAATCATCATCATATCAATCTCCATACTAATTCCCTTAGGGTCACCAAGATTCCCCCCTTGTGGTGATTTGTCATCACTAAAGCGAGGGGAGTGTCTATCTAAGGTGACAGTGGGTAGGTACTCTAGTAGTTGTCACATTTCCATGGATTGGGTTGGGTGTTGCCCAATCTATAGATTGTGTGATAACATAACCTAATTAGATTCAATTTCTCTTAAAATGTTTGAATAAAATACATGTGTTTCTCTATTATGTTATTTTCCATATTCATGGGATAATCTTGTTGTGGCCATTGGTAGTACTATTGCATTTACATTAAAGTTTGAAAATGTAGTTGCATCCTTGTTATCGGAAGAAATATGGAAAAAATACATGGAGGGTATAGCCAAGGATTCCTTGTTTGTGAGAATTTGTCCCCACGATAGAAATAAAAAATAATTTAGTGGATAGACAAAATTGAAGTTTAGAGGTAGATCTAAATCTTCGAGAAATTTTATAAAGAAATGTTGGAAATGTGATAAAGTTGGTGATGACGCCCAAAAGCGCAACATAGGGTACCTGCCTACAAATGATTGCAAACGCCTTATTATTTAACTATATTTAATAATATACTAATAGGTGGGACCCCTTGTGTAACTTGTGTGACTATGGTGAAGAGACGACACTTATGATTTATGTGCTTATGAGTTGGATGAGATAATCTCTACAATTTATTTGCATTTAAAATCTCCGTCAGAATAATTAATCAAATATGATGTTATGGGCGATATGATTTAAAAGGGAATGGTGTTGTTTTTATATAACAATCACAAGTATTATAATGTTACATTTATTTTGAGGAAGGACCTAAACTCCATGCTTAAGTTATATGTGTGATGTGGTGTTTTGATGCTACAAGGTTTCACACATTGTTTGAATTGGAAGTAAGGTTGGAACATGGTATCCCTAGAAAGTATTTGAGATATGTCACATTGGAGTTTTTAAACAAGGGTTGTCGCATTTGTTAAATTGGAGAATTAGGGAAATGATGGTGTATTCGACTTGCATTAAATTGATTTGGAGTTAGTGGTTGATGTAATATATGTTAACTTGCTTATATAGACTATGGATGAATGTAGATACGACGTGCAGTAAATGTACGTTGCTCTAACCCTCCTTGAGCACACCACCCTAGTCATTTGGAATTTGCTCTTGTTGGTTGTTTTTGCTCTATTTTGATTGGCTGTGGAAGAGATATACAAGCTTGGTTGTTTTTCCTTAGAAATTTTTACACAGGTATGGATTTCTTACTGCTCCATCCATGAATATTTCGCTCTCCTCTTTAATTAAGTCAACAGTTGGCTCTGGAGTTTGCTCGTTGTTTGTGCATTTCCAAAGTTATAATATATGGAGTTTTGTCTATGTATGGATTGGTGGTTAAGTGTTGGTCTCTGTGGCATTGTATTTGAACCATGCGCATTGAAAATATGTGTGGATGTTCTTACTGTATATGGTATTCGTGCTTTACTTGTGGGAAATAATACAGTTGGGGAATCTCGAGCCTGCCTTACCTCTGGTTTCTTGTTTTGGGTTTCTTCCCTAAGAGTATAATTTCTCCTTACCTGTACGTTATATGAACACTCTGCATGTCATTTAAGTTATTAGTCTTCATTCCCATTGTGCCCGCGTCCTTGTAACAAATATGTGAATATAAATGCAAAGTTTGTAGAAGTTTTAAGCTTCTTGTGCTCCTTTTGGATAAACCCTCAATTTGGTCAGATCATCCCCCTTACCACATTACTCTTCACTGTTATGTATTGAACCCTGTGTATTGGAAATTATTGTGGAGGAGGCCAACCCCGAATTTGATAAAGGCACAATTTGTGCTCATTTTTTTGTCATGGGTTTAGTGGATTATTTGTTGTACAAAATGGAAAGAATGTTAATCCCACTCATTTTTCTGGTAATACAGTCTGTCTTGTGGAGATATTGGGGTGATGAAAACATTGCAAAATCATTGTTTAAGGGTTATGACCTACTGTGTGTTCAATTTTGTATAAAAGGAATACCTCTGTGGATGAATTATATATGCGTTGAGTGAGTTTTGTGAACAAGAATGAAAGGGATTTTAGGAGCATTGTTATTTGAAGTTTCAATTTTGAATTACGTCATACAAAGGGATCTCTTTTGGGGCCATTTCGTGGAACCCTGTGGCGATTTAAAATGCACTGGTGATTATATCATGGACCACAGTCTGTCCTTTCCTCCAATGTTTGATGTGTTGGATGTGATTGTTATGATGTTGTTCACTCCTCAACCTTGTTATATACAAGTAGTATTATTATTTTTAAATAATTCTTGGGAAACAAAATATAACTTGGTTGCTGTGCAAAGAAATTTCTAAGGCAAATGAGCAGTCTTGAAAAGAAACACCAGTTTTGGGTTGTTTTTTTTGGGAAACAATGTGTTGTTCAGTTTTGGAAACAATAAAATGTGGTGATTGTTAATTAATGGCGAAGATGGAATTGTTTGATATATTAATAGAATAATATCCATGGGAGTCCCTTCCATTATACCATTTTTCGCAAAATACACTCCCCTCATTATCCCAATTGCATTTTTCACTCCATGTTCTGTTGTTACTCATTTTTAAAGAAAATACTATATGGAAATGGAAGAAATGAAGTGAAAATAATTGATGATTGGTTCTAAGATATTTTTAGATACACAATTCATTGTTTTTTGTTGATTGCTTGAACAATATTTATAAATATTTTCCCCTCCATGATATCACTTTATGCTAAATACAATCCCTCCATACTCCCAATGACCCTATCAATTCCATGTTCATGTGGCAATTAATAAATGCTTTTTTTTTTTTTTATGGATGGATTGCATGCGTCATGTAGTAAATAATAAAGCCAACCCTTGATCTATTTATGTAGAGTTTTGTGTATGGGTTATTAAGAACTTTTCATGACTGGTTAAATATTGCTACATGATGAGTTTTTTCAACATGGGTAGTAATGGCCGAAATAATAGAGGCAGAGGTAACTAACAGTGAGGCCATAGACGACCTTGGTTTTCTATTCACTTCGATGTTGATCCACAAGATTTAAACTAGTTGTTTCAATCTGAATTTTTCAATTTGGTTGGCCATGGTATATTGCATCCCCAACCTGATAGACCCCCATTTCAACCTCCTCAGAATTTTTCCGGGATTCTTGTTGCTCCACATGTGTCAATGTAGCCTGAAGTCCCTGCTAATGACGTTTGGAAAGAAAGTGTCCACCAACCTATCTCCCACCACTGTGGTTGGCCCACCGTGTCCTTACCTTTACCACCACCAGTTAATCCCAATGTTCAAAGTTCTCTTAGTGTTTCATTGGTACAATCCTCGCATGCTAGCAAAAGATTAAACACTGATATCCCACAACCTGCGCAAGAAAAAAGAAAAGCAACAACCTCTCCCTCCATTCCATCCACAGAGACTGCTAAATTAGTGTCTTCACGTCTTCACCTAAAATATCAATACTGCCATGTGATCAACAAAATACATCCCCAAGGGTCCAACCAACCAAGGCATACCCAATAAAAGTTAGTTGGAGACAATAGTGAGAAGAGGAAATATGTCTCGCAAAGCAACAAATATGGATTTTAAATGTTTCCTTTTTATGATATTCAATGATGAAGACAATGTTTAATAATTTTCAACATATTTTTGATAGCAAGATTTATTTTGGATATTTTTGTGGATAAAATGGATATATTGTTTTCTTGGGATATGTCCTTAAATTTTGCTGATATTTAAATATTCAATTTAATGATATCCATGGGAGCTACAAGGGTTTTATATGATCCAAATGATAAATTTTGTATTTTATATTTGATGATTGACAAGAGAATGATGGGAGTCACAAGGGGTCCCACCTATTTAGTAATTATTAACTAGACCCTTATTTATATATTATTATTAATTATTTCTCCCTAAACTAATTAGTTAAGTTAATTTGAATTAACTAAAGGAAGTAGTTGAACTACCTCAACTTATTGAGAAAGAATAAATGTTCAATGAGAAGAAGAGACAATGGGAGAATAGAAGGATAAAGACAAGACTAAGGTTTGCTCTCTAGTTAATGAGATAGCTTTAGTTTTCATTCATTTCTGAGTTTACTTGAAAGCCTAATCCTCTTGTTAACAACAAGGTCTTATTGAAGGCAACAAGATTCAAAATTGAATCATACATTTCAGTAGCTTGTTTTAAAGGTGTTTGATTCATCCTTGATAGTCTATGTATTCTTGTTTGTTTGTGAATTAAAATTGATGGTTGATAAAGAATATCTAGCAAAGTCAAATGGTAGCATTTTGTTGCAACCTGATCCATATCATTAATTTCAGTTTTATTTTACTGTCGCAACATTTTTGTATGGTGCCCATCAAAGATCTCTAAATCTGACTTTGGTCCATATCCTTGCAGGGGTTTGTGAAGAGAAATACACTTTTTGTATCTCAAAATGAAATAAAATCAGATTATTATTCTGTCTCATACATGTGTTTTCATGACTTGGTTCCTCCCTTCACTTTTGGTCTCCATGTTTATTTTATTGTAAAACATGTATACATTCTTGTAGCTTTGTTTAAATTTTATTTTTACATTGCAACTTATATAAATCATAAAACGAGCCTTAATCCTTGTAATTAATACTTGTGGATTGAGTGAATTTTTTGAGGCTATAAACCCCAGGTGACATTCCCAACTATCTTGTCTTAGCTAGGAAAGATCTGAAAATGATTGAGTAGGGTGTTCGATAACTTTTCCTCAACATTTATTTTGGAGACCATATTAGGGAGATCTTCCATATCTCTTTGGTTGATTGTATTCATGATTTTCTTTGAATCTTTTTGGTTTTTTTTTTGAATTCTCTTTGAATGATTTTTCTCATGACAGTACCTTCTGCAAGGCAGCCTAATATTGAACATGTTCTTAAATAATTGACTAGCATTGCCTTGACCTTATTCAATACTATCCTATAAACTGCTAGTACCCGTGTTGAACTTCAACGCTCTTGGGAAGTAGTTGAACAAGATATAAATATCCATGAACGTTGGGAAGCCAGACAAAGACAACCTAGAGATCAGTAGTAACCTCCCTTTTCCTAAGTCTTTGGTCTTCATTTTCATGTCCTCAAATGCTCGTATTTCTAGAAGAAGAATATGATTGTCCCCTAAAGCTACTCCTATCATTGAAATAGGAAGGAGGAAATCCATTTTGTCAACCCAAGAAAGCACTCTAAGGAGGACTTTGTCTGATTCTTCCAGCCCACCCTTTTCACCCTTACCCATCACTTTCAAGATGGGATCCGCGGGTGGTGCTAGTGGTGCTAGAGATGCTTCATCATCCCAACCTTCGGCCTCATTGGTAATTGGTAGTCTATATAGACATCAAGTTCCCATCCAATGGACTACCAACCCTGCTAAAGTTATAAACAAGTACATGTTTTTTCAATTTGAGGAAGATGCTATGACCACCCCATGGGACATGTATTCTCCCTTGAATCTATCACCTGCTACTCGTCCGTTACCCAAGTTTAAAGATCATCTTCTTAAGTTCTCAGGGAATAATATTGTTTCTACAAATGAACACCTAGTGGCATTTTATAATGCTTGTCATAATATCGGGGCTAATGATAATGATACATGTATACACTTGTTTGTCAAATCCCTTGAAGGAAAAGCGACAATTTCTTTCTTTGATCTCCCTCCAAAAATCCTTTCCACTTAGGAGGAGTTTCTTTATTGGTTCAAGTCCACTTATGGACAATCCAAGAGCCTAACCAAAGAGTTAAGGTAATATATCAATATTTCTTACAAAGATGGTGAGACTATTAAGTCCTTTAACCTCTGCTTCACCAAATTGTACAATCAAATCCCTGCACTAATCCACCCCCAAAACCAAGCTGCTTTCATGCATTACTATAATGYGCTTCCCTMTCCTTATTGTCATAGGATCGAAGAAAAGGCTATTGAAAATAWTGGCTCTGCTCTTCATACTTGCCTGGAGTGGGAAGAACAACTTGAAAGAATATGTCTCCCTAAARGAGACTCAGTCAAACAAACATATATGTCTGCCCTCCTACAWCTTGTGCAAGATATGAAGAATCAAATGATAGCCTATGAACGAAAGGGGAATKCTCCCCCACTTACTCYTGGGGCATCTTCTTCTTCTGCAGTGCCTTTTAGGAATACAAATGAAAACAATTTTCAGCCCAAGGCCATTATGTCTCGTAGTTGGTGTAACTTCTGCGAAGAAAATCATGAAGAAAGTACTTGTGAAGTTAAGAAGAGTGCCAGAGATAAAATATTTGGCAAGAATCATGAAACCACTATTGTTGTTCTAGATTGGGCAGAACCAGAAGACGTTATGATCATAAATACTAGGAACAAATCTTATGCTCCTAAAGGGAAATATGATCCTCCTCGTACTTCTTCCACCCCAGCCTCATCTTCAAAAGGTACTAATGTACAAACGATCAAAATTCCTGAAAGTCAAGGAGTTCCTTATCCTCTTCCCTCTTCCAAATATAACATATTTAACCAATTGGCTAATATCAAGGTCAATGCTAATATTTTGGACATGGTTTCCATCCCCGAACAACAAAATCATCTCAAGAATTTTATGGAAGGAAAAGCTTCCACCATATCCAATCTTTGTGAAGAGACGGAAGAAGAGGATCCCACTGTAAATAAGATAGGTGTAAATAATTTCAGATACCCTGTAAAAAACCCTCCATTTTTTATTTTTGTAAAAATTATGAATAAGATACCCCATTGTTTCCTAATTGATGGCGGTTCGAGTCCAAGCGTAATGTCAAAAATCATCATGGAAGAGCTAGGATTATCATGTACTAATGAAAATTCTAGAAGTATGCTCTCTTATAACAGTTTGCAACAATCAACTATAGGTGAAATAAAAGACGTAACTTTAGTTCTGTGTGCACATCCTGAAATAAGTACAACCCTTAGCATCCAAGTAATCGACATGTCAGTAAGAAACTATTCTATTGTCTTAGGAAGAGACTGACAAGCCCTAACATGTGGATATCTTTTTCTTGATTGAACACACTTATCCATTCCCCGGAATGGAAAGAATATTATAGTCCTAAGAGAAGGAAGAATCTCACCATACATAGAGAGAATTCCTCAACCGAATGTAAACTATCTCGAGGAAGAATTAGGGGTGTACTCTATCTTTTATGATGAACATGACACTACTTTGGAACAAATTGATTTAGAAGATGGTATGTGGCACATGCATTTCGATGGCTCATGCTCAAATAAAGGTAATGGAGCTGGAATTATCTTGTACTCACCTATAGGTAAAATTCAAATTTTTTCTTATAGGTTAGAGTTTGCTTGCACAAACAATGTCACTGAGTTCGAATCCTTACTGCTAGGCATCGAGAATGCCTATAACCATGGTTGCGTCCACCTTATTGTTTTTGGTGATTCTAAAATTATTGTGAACCTCGTGCGTAAAATCTATTCTCATAGCAATAAGTTGATGAAACGCTATACCCAAGTTTCTTGGATGCTTAACTCGAACCTGTTATCATTTAACATCACCCATGTTAAGAGAGAACTTATTTCAATGGATGATAGGTTAGCTGTATTTGCGACATCTGTTGGATCATGTTGTCATTGATGCTAATGGTTTGATTGATTGATGTGAAGTGATGGATTGATTGATAGTTCTGATTGATTGATGATTGATGAATAATGTATATGTATTTTCCTTGATGATAATGATAGATGTCAAGTGGAAACCAATAGATGAAGATGGATCAATGAGTTGTCATTGATACACGATGAAGATGGATTCTTTGATATATGATGCATAGTTTATTTGATGCAAAATATGACTCATTATTTTCTTGTCATGGTTGATAAGTGTACAAATAGATGAACTCCAAAGTGGTCCCCTTATGGTGAAATCCCTCACAGGAAGACACTTTGTGGTTAAGAGAAGCCATGATTTTATGTGGAATAACGGGATGAAGATTATTGAAGCTGTTGGTGAAACTATCCTAGATGGATAGTGCTTGTAATGCCATTTCCGGTGGTATGTGGAGTGTCACATAACTCCTCACGGTTTGAGAGTTATGGCCCTACGAAGTTGAAGGACCCCCATATGATAGCTTGAAGCCCCATAAGGTCAAAAGAAGTCAAAGTTCTTGAGAAGAAGAAATCATTATTTAAATGATAAAGTAAAGTGACAAAGTCAAGGTGGATTATTTAAATAATAAAGAGAAGTGACAAAATCAAGAAGGAATATTTAAATGATAAAGTATTGGAGAACTTTCTATTTATGGAAAGTGGTTAACCCTAAAATAAGGAAAATAGGTTTAGTGACCTAGAGATGGGTTAAGTGACCTAGAAATGGGTTAAGTGACCTAGAGGATGAAAGTATAAATAAGATAACAATGGTCTCTTGCAGATCATCCTTTTTGTGGATCAATGGAGAGCTTCTTGTGAGATTATCTTTTTTAGTATTGATGGAGAGCTTCTTATGAGAGATTCTTGTGAGAGAATATTTGGTGTGGATATCTTGAGCATGATTGAAGATCTATTCTGAGAAAGAGAGTGTGAGGAGGATCTCATGGACACATCAAAGTTTCGGCAATATCGTAGATCTTGACGGAAAAAGTCTCGGAGCTTCAGAAACCCTATTTTCTGAGGTGTACACGGGTTGTAATGGGCTAGGGAACATACATACACGGGTTGTATGAGGACAGGGGCACATACAATGAACAAAATCATGGAGATTTGTGTTTAAGCTGATGAATGGCTATTGAAAAATGAAGCAAGTTCCAGATCTGGATTCTATGGGCTCAGATCTGTCACTGAGACACTGGTATGGGTACATTATTGTATTGATGGTTACTATTGCTTGTTGTGTTATGAATGCTTAGGGCATTCTTGGCTTGGCTGCTGTGATGTGGTTTATGTTGGTTGATGGAATGAGCAATACTCTTGTGATTCAGTTGTGATATGACTGCTATGGTATACTAGTTGCTTATACATGATTGAGTTAACATTCATATTGATTGGTTGTGGAGCATGAGTAAGCTATTGGAGATCTTGGATGTGTTGTGACTGGCTGGTGGCCAGTTTGGACAGTGGAAGACAGAAGAAATTATGCTTGCAGGTTGCAGAGGATCTGAGTATGTGATGAAAAGGATAGACCCTAATAGATTAGAAGGAATACACATGTTGTTGTATATATTGGTCACATAAATACGCGGGCTGTAGTGAGCCGGGGCACATACACACACGGGCTGCACTACTGACAGGTCGCGTACCTGTTGCAGATTGATATCTATTGAGGATTGTTGCCTCATATCAGTTGGTGTTGAGGGTGTAAGTCGATTCATGCATTATAGAGCTGGTGCTCTTGTAGAGTTGTACTCTATTCAGTTGTTGCTTAAAAACCCCAAGGATTGTAGTTCGTAATAAAAATAAAATTGTACATACATCTTGTGTTCTTTGTGTTCCTTGTGGTGATGAATTATTGATGATCTATGTTGCTGATATATGTTGTTGATATATGTTCACATCTAACTGGTTATAAATAATAGCAATGAGTAATAACTAAATGTTGAATGCCAACTAATGAGTTTTGTGTAAGAGGGAAGTTTTGGTAAAAAGATCCCCACACTCATTCACCCCCCCTCTAAGTGTGGTAGGTGTGTCCAACAATTGGTATCAGAGTAGGCCTTCACTACAAGCCTTAACAAGATTGAAGGAGATCCATAGACACACAAATGGATGATGAAGTTCCAATCCTTGATGAGTGTTGTTCCTGAGTTTATACTTTAAGGCTGTAAAGTATACCGTCAAGACATCCGTAAAGGTAAAGATAATTAAAGGATAAGAATAAAAAAGAAGGGTAAAGCAGAATCAGTTTCTCAACTGCCTCTGTCTAGCTTCTCGTTGTTGTTGGAAGCTGATATCTCTCTCAATAGCAGCCCATGAACGTTCTAATTCAGCCCGATTAGTTGTTGTTTGTAGAATAATATTAAATAGGTTTAAAGCAATACTAGTTTGATCTTGGAGACCAGGTTCTACGTTGGGTTGTCTGTTATTTGGGATAGTCATGGAGAGTAAAATTTTATTTAGTTGTGAAAGAATTCGATAAACTGTTACTTCAGTTTTTTAAGACATGAGAATAGGAAACATGGTTTTGAAATTCAAAATAATAACATAAATACAGTTGAGGCCGTTTCCTGGACTTGAAACAATTTGAGAATCGTAAAATAACAAAGAAATACTACTGAAAAAATATGAGGCTTTAATCAAGAAAGAATCTCATATTGTAACATGAAATAAAGAAGAAAACAAGATTTCTAATGAAGTGTTAAATATCATGGCTCAAATGATCCACATGTCTTAAAATTACTGATAGCAATTTTAGAGGAAAAGTTGTAAATAATTTGATAACCAAATCAATCTAAACTATAAAAGATGTATAAAATAAACTTCAAATTGATCATTCATTAGACAGACATTGAAAGAGAAACATAGAAAAATATGGTAAACAAGGTTAAAGAACACATAGCTACAAGTTGGCAGGATTCAGAATCTCGTTTGTATTCGTATATCACAATGGGTTGGAAAACTTTTAATACAATCGGCTCTCTCGAAAAACCAAAAGCCTTTTCTCAGTCTTCTGAAAATATATTTATACATGATCATCAAATATTTTCCCGTTGGTGATTAACCAACTTCCTAAGATTACGGTTACATGGATGAATAATGTCAAACCGTTTACATTTCTTTTCTAACTGCTTTATTATTCTAATGATGGAAATATTCAAAAAAGTATTTTTATGTTTGTGTTGACGAACTTCCTTCTTCTACCTCAAGACAATGAATACATTTTCCCAAAAACTTCACCAAAACTCTGGGAACAATAACAAAATTTGTGTTTTATGAAAAGCCGAAACCCTAAAAGGAAAGTTTAGATCTTAGGGATAAAAAATTTAAGAATTTTTTCAACATAGGCTCCAACTGGGGACCTCGTCTCCTTGTGGGACAAGGAGAACATGTAGACTTAGTGCCTTCATTGGGTTAATGGGGTCAAGGGTTTATCCCTGCAAAAATTGCTAAGGAAGGGGATACAGAGGAAAAAAGAGATTTCATTTTTACTTTTGAAAATCTTTTTAAAGTTCTCATTTGTTGTAAACTCAGTTGCAGTCTCATTCATGATATTCTCCTTCTCGTTACTGAAATTAAGTTAGCATTAAGATGATCAAAACAATCTTAGGAAACTCAACAGATTTTGTGGCTTTCGACTTGCATCAAACGAAGAAAAATTCATATTTTTAATTGGGGAGCCTTGTCTGGACTTGGGATGCAGATCTGGTTTCGAAAAAACTGGTAATTAGAGTAGAGTGGTATTTAAGTATGAAAACCTTACAGATACCTCAGATATTGCTTCATTGCCAGCGAGCCTATTCAGTACCCTGGTGAAGTTATCTGTCCCTCTTTACTGAATTTCCTTTCACCGCTTTGAATGCTAATTATATATTTAACCTCAGATATCGCTTCACTACCAGGGAGCCTGTTCAGTACCCTGGTGAAGTTATTTGTCTTTTATACTATACGAGGGAAATCATTTAAATGAATTTCCTTTCATCGTCTTTTGGACTAGATGGGGGCAATCAAATATGAATTTCCTTTTACCATCTATCTTATATTTTACTTTTTGAATACGAAGCGGGGGCAATCAGTGGTACTTAATATACCAGGGGTGGTATCTGTGTAAAAATTGCAATGGAGGTTTGTCAACTTGTTTTGATTGCTCTAGACCAAGCTTTTCTCAACTTTCAAAACACCTTAGTCTGCAGAGAAAAAGGGGAAGATTAATTTTAGGGGTCTTCCTTTGAGCAAGCTTAAATCCTCAGAAAAACTGTTAAGAGACCTAGGAGAGTCAGGATCGGCCTAAGCATAGCCTTGTTTAGTCGGAGAGTAAGAAATATGAGGACTGGTCTTACCGTTTAAGAACTGTTTTTCAATTTCAAAAGTTAAGATGTAATCTCTTTTCAATCTATGGAAACCCGAAAAAGAAGCTTGATTCAGAACTGAGGGTAGAAATAAGGGACGTAGAACGATCTGGAAGTCGAAAAACAGTGGTCATAAATTAAACCCAACTCTTGGAACTCTCTCTTAAAGATTTTTACTTTATTTACCTCCTATCTTGTTCTAAGTGAAACCCTTAAGGCCTAGATTTTGAAAACACTTTTTTATTGACCTATCAAACTTACGAGATAATCAACGCACTTTTCGATGCAAAATATTTGTTTTCACAAAATAGACTTTGTTGGGACTCACACTTTGCCTTACCATTTTCGTTTTCCTTTTGAAATAACAAAAAATCTTATCTATCACCTATTTTTGGCAAATTTATGTTCCGCTTTAAGGCTGTCTGTTTGCTGCTTTTACTTGTCGGGCTGTCAGCTAGAATCCTGTGAAAGAACAATATGAAAAGTATTAGGGTTTTAAGGAATTGGATACATTAAGAATTTTGTATCCTTATTTCTAAAAGAGACATAAACCAATTTTATTTATTTTTCTTTATTTACAGAATGAAAGTAGACTTACCAAAGAAAATTATGAAATAAAAGACTAAACAAAACGGTATATACAGTGGGAATTCTGGAAATCAATTATTCCATATAATGTTTTAAAAAACGTCCGTTGACGGGGGTGTTCAGGATTTTACCATCCAAATTTTCTAGCAGAAATGAATTGTTTCCTTCAGGAGATGCAACCTTGAATGGTATGTACCAGATGTGATCGAATTTACCATTTTTTCCCAAATCCTACTTCCTAGCATCCCATTTCAAAACCAAATCTTCGGGGAGAAAATTTATGTCTTTGGATTTACGATCGAATAACACTTTCATGTCATCCTAGTATTTCTGCAGCCTTTCATCCACTTCCGCCCTGTGCTGCTGGACTTCAATCAACTGATTTATCCTTCTTGTGACATAATTTGGTTCTTCCTTCTCATATTTCCATAGTTTCATTACAGGAAGTGCTAGGTTTATAGGCAACACTACATCTATCCCGTATACCATTTGGAAGGGAGAAGTGCCGATAGACTTTTTCGTGCCTATCTGATTTGCCCACATAGCGTATTTCAAATGCACATGCCAAGACTTTTTATTTTTGCTTAACACTTTCTTAATTATACTGATTAAGCTCTTGTTTGAAGATTCAACCAGACCATTTCCCTGAGGGTAGTATGTTGTGGAGTGACCAAGCACAATATTATATTTTTGGCAAAAACTGACCATAGCCATAGATTTAAAATCTTGTGTGTTGTCTGTGACTATCTTTCTGGGACAACCAAACCTAGACAAAATATTTTCTTCTAAAAAATCTATTATCATTGAATCAGTAGCCTTTCTCGTTGGAATAGCTTCCACCCATTTGGTGAAGTAGTCTGTAGCGGTCAGGATCCATCTGTGTTGAGCACTAGAATGAGGATTAATTTCTCCTATGAAATCTAATCCCCATTGCTGAAAAGGAGCTTCTATTTTGACCAGAACCAATGGCATTGCTAGGAGTTTATGTTTGCCTGCAAAAAATTGGCAAGGGTTGCAAGCTCTTACCTTGGCATTGACGTCTAAGAAAATTTTGGGCCAATAATACCCAGCCCTCAGGATCTTATAAGCCGTAGCCCTCTAGGCATGGTGTCCTCCACACACTCCTTCGTGAAATTGGCTTATGACCTTTTCTGTTTTTGATTCTACTAGATAGACCAAGAGGAAGCCAAGTGGGTCCTTCCAATACAATTGTCTTTCGGAAATATAGTACTTGACTGCATGCAACTTCAACGTTCTGGCTTTGGATGGGGACAAGTCACTTGGGCATTTCTATGTTAACAAGTAGGATACTATGTCTTTGTACCAATTTGATGAAGCAAATTTCTCTTCGATTCGGATTTCAACTATTTGTTCCTCAAGTTCATTCACGTCTACCCACTCTTCCTCCCCCTAAGAGTCGTTTATCCTGAGAGCTATGAAATTGGATTCAGCTAAGAGTTTAGCTAAGCCTTTCCCCTTTACTAATTTTGTTGGTTTTATCTCCAAGTCGAACTCTTGAATTTTGGCAAGCCATCGTCCTCTTTTGCCATCACTGTCTGCCTGAACCAAAATATCTTTTATGGAGCTAGTAGGTACATATGCAATCACCTTAGAATGAAAAACATAGGTTTTGAAAGCCTTTAACGCTTTTACCATAGCATATGCTTGTTTTTCCATTATATTATATCTGAGTTCGACATCTTAGAGACTTTTGCTAAAAAGGCTATCGGTTGCTCGAAACCTTCTTCGTTCTTTTGAAGGAGTACCATGGCAAGTGTGTGTTCAGAGGAAAATGAGAAAATAAGGAAATCCTTGAGATAATCAGGGCTCGCTAGTACAGGTGCCTCGCTTATAACCTTCTTGATGCGTGCAAAGGATGCCTTAGCTTCTGCTGTCCATTTCACTTCGTTGTTTTTCCTAAGCATATCTGTGATCGATTTCACGATTTCAACGAAGTTTGGAATAAATCTTCTCAAAAAAATTATTTTCCCTAAGAATGACTGAATCTCTTTCACATTCCTAGGAATACTTATTGTGTCTATAGCTTCAACTCTTTTAGGGTCAATTCTAATTCCATATCGAGATACAATATGGACCAAAAGCTTGCCTTCTTGAATAGCAAAGTGAGACTTTTTAGGATTTAAGGACAGACCAAACCTGCGACATTTCTCAAACGTCTGCTTGAGAGGCATCAGATGATCTTCATCCGATTTAGAAAAAACAGTTAGGTCATCCAAATAAATAACTACAAATTTGTCCCATTCGCCAACGAAAGCGATATCCATTGCCCATTGAAAAGTAGCACCTGCATTCATCAAACCAAATGTCATCTTATCATACATAAATGTACCCCAAGGAGTGGTAAAGGCTGTTTTTTCTTTATCATGATTGCTGACGACAATTTGATTGTAACATGAAAACCCATCGATCATCGACATCCTATTTGCTCCTACTACTTTTTCTAAAACGTGATCCATTTTAGGTAGGGGGTAATTATCTTTGAGAGAGGATTTATTAAGATTTCTGAAATCGACACACAATCTAATTTCCCCATTTTTCTTCCTAACCGGGACTAGGTTTTCAACCCAATCGGAATATCTCAGTGGTACAATTATCTTTGCATCAAGGATTTTTTTGACTTCCCATTCGATAACAGGTAATAAGATGGGGTTGATTTGTCAGAGTTTTTGTTTAAAGGGTTTGACACCAGGCTTCAGGGGTATCTTATGTTCGATCACAGAGGTGTCATAGGTTCTTAGT
>JZKD02S2377541.1:0-29942 GCA_000966675.3 Picea glauca
CATGTCTTCTAACTGTGAAAACTTACATTTCCATATTTTGATTAAAGCTTTCTTTAACCAACTATCAACATAATCCCTCGTGGTAGCGACAATTACTTCTTGTCTCACTCTTATATCAAATAGTGAATCCTCCATTTCTCAGTAGTCGATTGAAACTTGATGTAAAGTATTTTTTATATCCTCATTCTTATTCACATAACTGACTAACCAATTTTCTACTTCAAATTCTGAATATTCTGTTAAACTATTAAACTTCTCGGTCGATGGAAATTTTAATAATTGCAATTTCTCTCCAAATTGTTCCTATAATACAATATATATGATCCCATAGCATCCAAAACCCTAATCTATTTACCTAGGTTAGATTCCTTAACCAAAATAATATTACAATGGGATGAAATACTATTGGTCGAAAAAACACCAAAAACAGTCCAAAAATGGACCAAAAATAGCCCAATTTTTTTTTGTGGGGGCTCCACCCCTGAACCCCCAAGCAAGGGGGGCATATTGACCCCCTTGACACAACATATAGTGCATGGATCTAATCATGCAAATAATATAACACATTCCTAAAATATAACACTATGGATATTTCGTACATCTCCAAAAATTATAAAGCATTTAAAGATGTATTAGACGAATTTGAGATTTAAAAATGCAAAAAAAAATTGATTGGGAAAAGGATCCCATTGACGAGTGCCAAGGTTGTTTCAAACTTGTCAATATGTCAATTGAGCTACTAACAAGGTAACAGTGTGGGATTTCTACAAATATCATATCGCAATTTCAATGCCCATAAAGAAAATGACTTCGCCTTTTTTTGAGTTTTTTGTTTCAAGCTTTATTTTTTTAAATATATTTCTTATGGGTTGGGTGAGTTGAGTTTTGTGTAATTTTTTAAAAAATATATTTAAGAGAAAAAATGATTTCAATTAGTTTTTAACTTGTTTTAGGTTTTGATCATGGTGGCTAGCATGACTAGATTGGTCGAACTCGACCTCCACTCCACAATCTTGTGTGATGTGTCCATCATTAGCATACTCATTGTGAAAATGATGTCCATATGCCCACATAGATGGGAAAAAATGCATCTATAAAAATGTGAACAAAGGACGATGTCATATGTCTAATAACCGGAGAATTAATAAAAACATAATACGTGTTACAATTCAAATGTGCAATATTATAAATAGAATGTGGTACTCAGAGAGCTTATTACATAGTTGTTGAACCTGATACCTATGTTTAGTGCATCGAGATATTCTCCACGTGGGTTACGACCAAACACCACATATTTCTCTTGTATCTGGTCAACCAACCAACTGTTGGGACATATTTTTTTCATATTTTCTTTTAAATAATCAGGATAATGCATGCTTCTAACATTCAATCATCTGAATGATTTCTTGTCATTGTCTCGTTTTCTTATTTCCTTTTCATAAAATGTGATCCATGGTCATGTTGCCTCTACGTTGTAAAGAACAAATCTATTGATGGCAACAATTTCTAAATTCATTGATGTATACGAAAATTCAAAACGAATAACATGAGAACAAATATATATTATCAACTTAAAGAACAAATTTATTGATGACATCGATTTCTAAATTCATTGATGTATATAAGAATTCAAAACAAATAGCTTGGGATGAAATATATATTATCAACTTCAACGTAAGCTATTTCTCTGTACTAAATTGAAAAAATATAACTGACTTGCTCCAAGCACCATATTCTATTCATTTGGAGTAGCTCCCCTTCCCTTTTGTCCTCATCTTGATGGTCGTCCCGAACGACTACCCCTGTTGTATCGTCAATTTGCTCAATGTACTCACTGGCATAATAAAACGACTTGTATACTATGTACCCCTCTGCCATAGACCCCTTTGGTTTTCTCCTTTTTCAAACAAACCCCTTCAATTTTTTCATGTACCTCTCTAAAAATAACATCTAATGACATGAGAGCACCCCAACTAATTCAACATCATCATTTATGTGAATTAGAAGATGGACTTGCAAGTCCATAAAACTCGTGGGCAATTCCTTCTCAAACATACAAACAATCTCAGCTATCTCTCGACACCACCATGGAATGCTAACCATATGAATCTCCCTTGATGTGATCCAATGTACAAATGTAGATAATTTCGATATGGCATGTCACAGGTGCCAATGGAAGTCGTGGTTCACAAAACCACACACAGACAAAGGATAATGACACTACAAAATAGACACACACATCATTAATTTCCATAAAACTGTGAGTGCATAACATATTTTTACCGACGTCGGTATAGAAGAAGAATCGTGTATTCAACATACATACCCTTAGAATGTTCAGATGGTCATGTGATTTCAACCTTGACAAATTCTCTTCTACAATGAAGCAACGTCATAGAGTCGACCCATATAAAGAAGGTGCCTTCACACCCAATATAACATCATTCATCATAGAAAGATCATCTTTCTTCAAAATTCATAGGACATCACCTTCTTTAAAAGACCAAGAGGGACCAACCTCTCCTCTATTTTCTTTTCTTGGCCAATGTCTCTTTTTAGTATTTGAAGCAATAAGATCTCTCCTAACAATGAATGTGTCTCTTTTATTCCATGATATGTGCCTCCATAAATAGAATGAAATATTTTTGAATATATGCATGTGATCTAGTAAGTGGCCAATCATAAGATGCTCCCAATATGGAAGCTCATAAAACATAGATTTCCTTTTCATCCCAATGGGAATTTTCACAACATAGGTGTCAAAAAATTTAGTATCATCGAACACAGGTTCACCATTTGAATCAAACAATTCTACCATTTCCTTCTCCTTCTCTATGTCATATGCCCTAATCCAATCTGACAGTGTCATTATTTTAGGTCTTTAGGTTCTCTCTAGTTTACCATTGAAAGCAAATGCAACTCTTGTATAAGGGTGGTCTTTTGGGAGGAATACCCTCGAATAGTTGTACATCGACTTTTGTAGGTGGTTCGACCACCTAGCCTTTATAGAAGGTCCACAACATTTACATCCATGATACCCTTTTGTTACAAGACCTGCGATGTTATCATATACAGATCATGTTAGTGTCAAAAATATAATTGCACCAAACGAAGTATGTCAAATAACATTATATATATATAAACAAATCATTGAACATGCTTACCAGAGAAAACTCCTAGTCTTGGATAATCGTGCATGGTGTATGCACATATGCCATACAATGTAAAAGACCTCTCCATTGGGATGGGTCTTGATACATCATATACATGTATCCCTTCCCATAATTGCTTAAATTCATCAATCGGTAGTCGGAGGTAGACATTCATTATTTTCACTTGTCTTCTACCTGAGACTATAAGAGCCAACATAAGATGTTCATTCTTCACGGACAACCATGGGGGGATATTGTTATTGATCACTACCATTGCCCAAACATAGTAGTTGGTGTTTTGGAGAGAATATGGGTTAAATCCATCCATAGCTATGCTCATTCATAGGCTCTTAACTTCATCCTTGAATTTATCAGGCCATGTATCCTCTATATGCTTCATGGCTATTGAAACTGTTGAGATTTGCATAACTCTTGGCTCACTTCTATGTGAGGCATGCCACCCTCGCAACATGGCTAATTGTTTGCAATGAAAGAGCTTTTGAATCCTTGGAATTATAGTCATGTGCCTCAATATATTATGAGGAGGACCATGTGCCTTACCTTTTTTATTTTATTTATGGTACCTACCATGCCCACAATATGGACATATCTCTTTGTCTGCATATTTTTTTTTGTATAGAATACAATCATTCGAACATGCACGGTATGATATGTACTCAACACCCAACATTTTTAGCATTTGATTTTCATCTACGCAGCTATCGGACAAGACATTATCACTCGGAAGTACCTTATCTTTGAGTAACTTGCAATTAGTGGGCAATAAAAATGTACATTGTAATTAAGCATGAATAAAATCAACCCTTTTCTTCCTTCATTATGTGATAAAATTCCTTAAATATTTAGGGTAATTAATGCTTATTTACCTCAAAAGTGTCGAAAAACATGTGTCTGATATACTATACATTTCTTTCAAGTTGTGGAGTAACATCATTGTCCCTAGTTGGGTAGACCTTGCAGACCCTTGTACTCAACCAAATATAGGGGTGGTGGAAGCAAATTTCAAGCTTTTGAAGAAGGTATCTACGACATCAGTCAAATGCATCTAAACAAATTCCCTCCATGGCTTGGGGATCTCACGAGAAATCATCCACACCAACCTCTATATCATTACCTTCATCCCCAACATGTGAAGAACTAGTGTTATTGTTGAGGTTTTGAATTGGTGACTCGGGACGTAGTGGGAATTGAATAGGTGGTTGCTTCAACTATTCTCGGTATGCTTCCTCTCTAAGTTGTTTTCGTTTAGCAGCAAGCTCATGACTTCAAATTGAATTGGGGTGCAACGGTATATGGTGGACAAGTTGCTTGTCATCAGAATCTCGATTATCACTCAGAAGTACCTTATCTTTGAGTAACCTGCAATTAGTGGGCAATAGAAATGTACATTGTAATTAAGCACGAATCAAATCAACCCTTTTCTTCCTTCATTGTGCGACAAGATTCCTTAAATATGTAGGGGATTTAATGCTTAGTTACCTCAAAAGTGTCGAAAAACATGTGTCTGACATACCATACATTGCTTTCAATTTGTACAGTAACATCATTATGCCTAGTTGGGTAGACCTTGCAGACCCATGTACTCAACCAAATATAGGGGTGGTGGAAGCAGATTTCAGGCTTTTGAAGAAGGTATCTACTGCAGCAATGGAATGCATCTAACAACATTCCCTCCATGACTTGGGGGTCTTGTAAGAAATCATCCATACCAACCTCTATATCATTTCCTTCATCCCCAACATGTGAAGAACTAGTGTTATTGTTGAGGTTTTGATTTGGTGGCTCAGGACGTAGTGGGAATTGAATAGGTGGTTGCTTCAACCATTCTCGGTATGCTTCCTCTCTAAGTTTTTTTTGTTTATTAGCAATCTCATGACTTGACATTTAGTGGGGTGCAACGGTATATGGTATACAAGTTGCTCATCATCAAAATATTGATTATAAAAATATTGAACATTACATCGATGATATTAGTAACACAATGTGTTTAATATGTTCAAACATTATACCAAAAACTTATTAGAAGCATGGACATTTTTTCCGAATAATAAACATGAAACCAACCACTTCATAAAACAATTGTCGAATTAAGCAATATATTTACATTAATTCCATTGAAAATCCAAAAATACAATTACTCAATCATATTTTTCTTACACCCTACGTGTTTGTCTACATAAAAGAGATTCAATTCATGGTGTAATATCATTGACCCAGGTAGGTTGCTAAAACATGGCATGTTAGGATTGGTAGGGTAAAGAAGTTGTCCATTTTCATCAAACATATTCTTGCGGTATCTTTCTCCTGATAAGAGCTTGCGGAGTTTTAGGACTACGATAATATCTTGGGCATCTGAACTCGATCCTAAATCTTGATCCTACAAAATTCAATGAACAATTATTCAACTGCACCTGCATACATAACATCAATTCAATGAGATAAATGAATTATCAATAAAATCTAGATGTACTGCAATCGGTGTGAGATAACTTGAAGGACTTCCAATGATATAGAATGAGCTAGAATCTGAAGAATTGGCCATTTGATATTATAATTCTTTATTTCCTACATCTGAGGCAAAACCGTCGTCTTGGGAATCATAGAACAATCTAACTTCAAAAATAATTTCAAATAAATTGTATAACTTGAAGGTGCACTAATTCATCATATAAAGAAGCACTGGTGCATATGGATAAACAAAACGCACTGGTGCATTTAATTGAGCGAAGCACCGAAGACTTACCTCCTTTGTTGCCTCCACAAAGAAAAACCTCCACGAAATTTAAATGTGGATGTTTTCATTTGTATTTTGAAAATTAAATTATCTTACAATGCATTATTACTTACACATTTCACTAGTGCGTTTCTAACTGTATAGCGCACCGAATTAGGCAAGTTAGAAAAATAGCGCGAGCTTACTATCAACACATTGAAATTTATTATCAAAATAAATTTGTGAGTTATACATACACAACGCACTAGTGTGCCACTCACCGTATAGCACATCGAAAATGTAGTTTTCGAAGAAAAAAACAACGTGTGCATTTATAGTCAATGCATCGAAATATACAACAAAAAAGAGCGAGAATTTCAATTTTTGTGTTTATAAAGGAAACCCCTATTCATTCTTTTATTTCTTTGCCAAAATTTAGAAGAGAGATTTGTGCAATAGAGATTTATCAACAAAGACTTCCGAGTGGGTGGATTTTTTTTAGAAGACAAATTCGACGGGGATTACTGTAGATCACATAGAAATCTGCAGAGGAGAAATTTCAGGTATATGATTTCATTCTATTAATCATCTTAATCATTCTCCTATTTTATTCAAACAATTTTCAGTGCATTCCCAAACAACAAAAAAAAGGGTTTCATAGTTACCTTCAATATTGGAAGCCCTAATTTCCTCGTTGTTTTTTTGCTTTCTCTTTCTATATTTCATAAGGAGAATTTTTTTAATAGGGTTTGTTTATTTATATATGGGTGTTTCTTATCCATTGCAATGAAACCACTCATTACATTTGATCTAAAACCGTCATGTCGTTGTCGGTTATTGTTTTGAAAAATGTCTTTGTGGTTGTTGGTGTGCTATGTACATAGTAAGAGCACCAATGCGTATTTGTATGTCAACAAAACCACTTAATTTATATTATAAATAATATTTAAAAAATCATTTTCGTGGTCAGCGGTGTGCTTTTACTTAAATAAGCATCGGGGTGCATTTTTTACAAAGTGCACCGTTGAGTTTAAAATGAAAAAATTGTTGTTTTTTATATGGAAACCACCATGTCTTAAGTTTGTTCAAAGGTCGATGGTGCATAATAAATAGTACTTAGGAAGTCGTGTTTTTCTTGATTCAAAAAGCACTAGATGAATACAAAAAATTCTAAAACGTTTTCAATTTTGCAACGACATTGTTATATTGTATCAGTGTGTATATATATAGTTGATGCACTGGTGCATATAAATATGGTTGATGCATTGGTGCATATAAATATGGTTGATGCTCGGTGAGCATTAAGTTACTATACACACCGAGATCTTGCTTTTTTTTTAATTGTGTAATTTTTACATCTGATGATTCCTAGTTTTTTTCAAGGAGATTTTGAAAATTCCAAGGGACAAACAAAGGGAAAACCAAGACATGTCTACAGGCATATCCAAAAAAGTGTAGAAGAAGATTGTAAAATAAATGAACGTAATTGTGTCGCAAGAGGAGTCATCCCAACTACGATGTGTATCTAAATTATGTAATCATTTGTTTATTGTTTTATGTACATCGAATTTAATTATCACGTGAAATATTGATTTTCAATTGTTTTGTTGCATAAAAAAAAAATAGAATCCATTCAACACATAAGACAGGACGACGAGGAATAAAAGGGTTGATCACAAACTTTGTGAGTATTTATGTTTTCGGCCTTTCTTAAGATTTCATGTTTTCTACGATCTTTATATTTAAATAATTAATTTACACTTGTCCATGGATGTCTTCTAGTAGGTGCTAACATACAAAGAGGAGCCAACCCATCAATTGATAAACATTGGGTTAACTATGAATTGTGAGTATATGTTGAAGTGTGAAAGTTTAATTGATCAATTTGTAAGTAGCTATGTTGTTTAACTTCCCTTGTTTTATAAATAATGAAAAAACAAGAAAACATTATATTCATTATATCGATTGTACTTTGTCATGTCGTATTAAACATGCCGGAAACAAAGTATGGAATGAAACCAACATAGGATATTTTGAGAGAATACATGAAGCATGGCTTCGAAAAAATGTGTATTGTTTATGAAAGACTTGGTGCTAAGGTATGTTTTTTTATTTACACAATCATGTATATTCTACTATATATTTAAATGTAGCTATACTTATTAGACTTTATTTGTATGTTTGTAGATAGAAGATGAAGGGGCAGGACAAAAAAAAATGATTAAGAAAACATTATGTTAAAAATCCAAAGTACAATATCTCCTACAAATGATGAAGAAATGAGGAACGCACGCAGCTTGAGCGATGACAACAGTTCAACTGATGAATGCCAATCAATATAATTAAATGTTACTGCAAGTTGTATGTTTTGGAATATTTGTCTTTGAAAATCAAGGATTTTATTTAATGTACTTAACATATTATCCCAATTGCATGAGGACATGCTACCAATAAGTGTAACAATTACATATTTGTTGTAATTTGATTATCGTGGACCTTTACGTTGTCTCTTTTTATATGACAATGGATCTCTTATTCATATACAATAAAATGGGTTTCTTATTTCATTGCATTGTCTAATGTTGTAAAATGATATGTTCCCGAATAATTAATATGTGGATGATTTACATTGTTACAAATAACAAAGGTGTAATTCATTGGATAACTCATTGATGCAATCATTATATCAAAATGCAATAACAAAAATATGAAACAATACTATTATAAAAAAAATATTTGATTTTGAAATGATTAATTGAAAATTTGTAAAAACCAGTTAATTAAAATAAATGCATATAAGTGCTTTGTATTCTTTTGAACTCATTATACAGTGTGTGCCAAAATATAGAAAGTGGTGTGTTTTGAGGAGTCATACGCACCGGTGCACATTAATTATAATAGCGCACCGGTACGAACTATTGAGAAAATGCATCATTCCATAAACGATATAACATACAATAATATTTATCGTTTCAAAATTGTACGGTGCTCATGTTTAAAATATACACCGAGACACTAAAAATAATGTATGCACCGATGCGTTACTTTTATTATACACACTAGGGATCTAAATATTATTTATGCACCAGTGCCTTTACTATAATATACGCACCGGTACTTAGTAAAAACAATGGCGCTGACATCTCACGTCAGAGATTCGAAATTTCATTACCCTTCGATGCACGTGGTAAAACAGACACTGGTACATACTAATTATACAAGCATCAAGGCGCACGCTACATTAAATGCACCGGGTCTCAGGATAACTTGATCGCATCGATACTCACTATAACATATACACATCGGGGTGTACAAAACCTAAAACACATCGATGCTTCATGTGTAAATAAGGTGGAACCAGTGTGTAGAAATTATAAGAGCATCAGTGCTATGCATACAACGGAAAAGGTGGAACCAGTGCACAATAGTTATAAACGCACAGGGGTGTTTTTATTATATTAATGGACTGGGGAATTTATATTATATTAATGCATCGGTGCAAGTTTGTCAATACCGCACCAGTGCATTTTGACAATAACAACACCGAAAAAAAATAAAAATAAAAATAAAACCTCTGCTACAACCTCCGTTGACCCAAAAAAAATTAGTTATATGGAACATCCGTTAAAACCTTTGCTAAAACCTTCATAGTCAATGAAGGAGGTTGTAGTGGAGGTTTTTTTTTTTGTCTAGATTTTGTAACACTAAAAGCCTCCACTAGAATGTGTTCTCCTTGTAGTGATAAAATGTACAATGAAGGTTTCCCCACTTGTCCAACCTCTATGCCCATCTACAACAATCACTCTTTCATCTCAAGTCTGTAGTTTCCTCTAAAATGGTGTTGATTACAGACATTTCCATATTTCTCATGGATAGCCAAATAACACATCATGGACAACATGAAAGTCACTATGTGGGAGAGTGTTGGAATGAATTCCTTAGTATAGGATTGGTGAGAATATGGTTGACACTACTTTTGGATTTGAGAATGTAGAACTCTTACAGTTCCCATAATTATGGTAGTCAACCACATGTTTCCATAACTACATGAGAGGAATTTTCCACTAACCTCTCACATGCATTTAATGATTGGTTTTAATAAATCAAAGAAGGTGGATGGCTTAATTTAAGGAACATGGTGAAAAGAGATGAGTTACAAGGTTGACACTTGGCAATGGAGGATTTACTTTCCCATAGGCCCCCTTTCCTCTTCCCCTCTATTGTAACCATATCCCCTCTTATGCTCTACATTACCATATTAGACCATTATATTATATTTCAACATTAATACTTACATAGCTTGATTATGCCATGGCAAGCCTAACCCATGGTCCATAGATGTAGATTGACACCATACATGCCTAGCCATTCAGTTGCAAGGCCTTGGCCTTAAGATCCCCACTAGGAATCCATATTTTTATATTTACAAGATTTAAATAGTTTTGAGTTAATTCATGTCGAGGGTCAAAACTAAGGTACTATATTCCCCTCCCCCTTGGAATAGCACCAGCCTTGGTGCTCCTAAAATTTATAACAAAAATGAGTATGCCTCCCACATGGTGTCCTCCAACTCCCATGTAACCTCATCAGGGCCAAAGTGCTTCCATTACACCTTTACTTGTCTAATGGATCGATTCTAGAGCAATGTTACTTTCCTTTAGAGGATCCATAGTATCTCTATTTGGAATTAGACTCCCTCTGGTTCCACCTAGATCATATCCCAATCAATCACATGGTTAGGATCGTGTTCATATTTCTTAAGTAAAGATGCATGGAAAACATTGTGAGCTTTAGTGTTAGCAGGAAATGCAACGAGCCCTATTCTTTCAAGCACTTCAAATGGCCCACAATATCTCAATGCCAACTTAGCACAACTTCCAAGCTTCAACGAAATCCTCCTTGGCCTCACTTAGAGGTAAACATGATCTCCAACTCGAAATTCTCTATGAACTTTGTTTTTATCTTCATAGTTTTTTTCCTCTCTTGGGTTGGCTTTAAATTCTACTTAATTGTAGCAACTTCCTGCTCCATTTCCTTAAGCATTTACAGCCCTAACACAATTCTATTTACTATATTATCCCATTTCATTTGTGTCCTACATATTCTACCATATAAAACCTCAAATGGACTCATTTTCGATGATACTTGATGCCCATTGTTATATGTAAACTCTACTAGGTGAAAATAATCCTCCCACTAGGATGGTTTTTCTATTAGATACATTCCAAGCATGTCCTCGATCACTTGGTTTACTCTCCTATTTTGTCCATCTATATTTGAATGATAAGTAGTGATAAAATTAAATTGGGTGCCCAAATTTGCAAATAGACTCTTCAAGAATTTTGATGTAAAGTTTGTATCCCTATCAAATTAAATTTCTTTGGGTAACCCATGCAACCTGAATATTTCTCTCATAAATATTCTTGCAATATCATTAGTCTTATGAGTGGATTTAATAAGAATAAAATGTGCTCCTTAATATAATTTATCCACCATGACCATCATGGAATCATGCTATCTTGATGTAGTTGGAAACCTAGTAATAAAATCCATGGTTACTACTTCCCATTTCCTTTTTGGAATTAGAAAATGTTGCAATAAACTTGTTGGGTGTTCATGTTCGACATTAACTTGCTAGCATTTCATACATCTAGCAATTTTTTTGACAACATCTATCTTCATCCCATGCCAAAAGTATTGCTTTCTCATTGTAGCAATTGTTTTTTGGTAGCTTGGATGTCCAGAATATGGCATTTTGTGGATTTCATCCTTGATAATTCTTTTCAAATCTAATGAGTTAGGAATACACATTTTGTTTTTATAAATAAGAATCCCATCATCATCCAACTAATAGCCTTCATACTTCTTTTATAATTTATCTTGTTGCAATCCATTTTTCACTTGAATATAGCATTAATCTTTAGCAAGGGAAACAATAACTTTGTTTTTCAAATATGATTTGAAAATGCTAACATCAGCCACATGCATTTCCCTTTATGTGTTTGATCTTAAAATCAAATTCACACAGAAATTCTAGCCATCTAGCTTTCTTGGCATTTAATATTGGTTGCTCAAACAAATACTTCAAGCCATGGTTAGTTCTAAGCTCAAATCTCTTACCCATCAAATAGTGTCTCCACATTTTCAAAGCATGCACTATTACAGCAAGTCCTAAGTCGTGGGTAGCACAATTTCATCATGTTCCTCCAACTTTTGTGACTCATAACATACCACATGATTATCTTGCATGAGAACTCCATTAAGTCCTTCTCTACAAGCATCTATGCACACAACAAAATCATTTTCTTGGATCTGTTATCTTCAAAATTGGAGCACTAGTAAGAAGATTTTTTCAATAGTTGAAAGCCTTCCTCACATTCTTGTGTCCACTCATAATTGATCCTCTTCTTTTGCAAAGAAGTAATTGGATGTGTAATCTTGGAAAATCCCTCGATGAACCTTTTCTAATAACCAACAAGACCCATAAAATATCTTACATCTGTTACATTCTTTGTAGTTGGTCAATCAATTATGGTCTCAATCTTTTATGGATCCACATATATTCCTTCTTTTTAAATCATGTGACCTGAATAATGAATTTGTTTCTTATAGAAATCACAACTACTTAGTTTTTCATATAGCTTATGCTCTCTTGGCACTTGCAAAACCTTCCTTGAGTGTTCCTCACACTCTTCTTCATTCTTGGAATAAATAAGAATATCATCTAGATAAAAAAGCACAAATTTATCCAAGTACTTGTTGGAGACACTATTCATGAGACACATAGAGATAGTCGGTGGATTTGTGAAACTAAATGGCACCACCACTAATTCATAGTGACCATACCTTGTTCTAAAGGATATATTGTAAATGTCTTCTTCCTTGATTCTTACTTGATGATAACTAGACCTCAAATCAATTTTTGAAAATAATTGTGCCCCTCTCATATGGTCAAATAAAGTCATTAGTTAACCTATATGTGTTCTTCATTGTAACTTTATTCAATTTCTTGGAATCAATACACAAGCTAAGAGTTTCATCTTTTTTTCACTAATTAGACATGCTCTCCCAGTGGAGGTACACTTGGTCAAATGTATTTATTTTCCAAAAACTCTTGTAACTGTATTTTTAGCTCCAATAATTCTAGGGTACTCATTCTATAAGGATTCTTAGACATTGGTGCAATGTTAGGCACAAGATCAATTGTAAAATCGATATCCCTTTTTGGAGGAATTCCTACCACTTCATCAGGTAACGATCACTGAAATCTTGTAAGATAAGATAGTCTTCAAGATTTGGTCCTTTATCTTCCATTGAATCTAATACATGAGCTACATACAATTGACATCATTTTCTAAAACATTTCTTCAATAGTAAAGCTAAAATATGCCTAATAGAAATTACCTTTGGTATACCCCTTACTATCCTTGAATTTCCATCTTCATCAAGGCAATCAAAAGTCTTGTTGTAGAAGTTAGGTTTAACTATATTTGCTTCCAACCAATCCATTCCAATAAGGATGTCATGAGAACCCAGTGGAAAAATATTTATATTTACCAATGTGCAAATTCCATTAAGTGTTAATGGACATCTCTCCACCACTTCACTAACCCTTTTTTTATCTAGTGGTTAAATAGACTAGCCATGACTTACTATGATTGAACTTCTTAAGAGCATGAATTTCAATAATTTTAGGAGTAACAAAACCATGACTAGATCCATGATCAATGGAAGTGGAAATACATGTCTTAGCAATCTTACCTTCAACCTCAACCACAATTGATTGGTGATTTGTTTGGCAGTCTTCCAATGCAACATAGATCCTAGGAACAAACCTTGCTACATCCTCAATAGTTGTAGCTATTGAATGTTGTGAACATTCTTGACACTCCCATTTCAATGTGGACAATTTTTGAAAAAATGATCTTCTCCTCATCCCCAACACTGAATAAGCTCCCTTGGCTTCACTCCTACCAACTTAGTTGGCTTATTCTCACCTTGAGCTAGTTGCTTACGCTCATTTCTATAATGGGGAGGCTTGAACCCTTTTGTTTTCAGATAAAGATTCTACCTCTTTTTTTCTTTCCATATCTTATGGAATTATGGCTTCTTTTTGTTCTAATCATAAATTACTTAGCCTTTCTAATGGTATCTCATCTAGAGTTTGAGATTCACCAAACTCAATTCTATCCTTGTAAAACTAGAGAAATCCTCTGATTATACATTGGATCTTCACCTTCTCATCTCTTAAGTACTTTACATGCCTCAAAAACTACAAGAATTTATTTGCATATTCATCCAAGGTCATTTTTCCCAACTTTAACTCATAGAACTCTTTGATTTTACCATCATAGTATCTATCCAAGAGATACATTTTCTTAAAGTACTTCTTGAATTGCTTCCAAACAATGTTTCTCTCACATGTTTTCTTAACTTGCTTGAGATGCTCCCACCAAATTGATGTTTTTTTTTTCATTTAAATTGAATATGGCCACTCTAGCCTTCATGTTTTCAGAGTAATCATGAACTTGGAAACACATTCTTGTTCAAAGAAACTAAGCCTCAGCATCTTGTCCATATTTTACTTCACCATAAAATGTTGGGGTTTTCCTTTCAAAATTCTCCATGTGAGATATCTCTAAAAGGCCTCTTCCTCTTCTTTCTTGGAGAATAAGATCTTGAATTGCTAAATGAGTCCTCAGAGACATATGACCCACAAGAAAACTATTATGATGGTATATATGTCCCATCTCTAGAGGTTCTTCTTGTAGGATGGGAACTCTTGTGAGAATGAATTTTGGAGCTCTTCTTTCTCCTACCAACATTGTTTGAATTATGTCCATGTTGTATTTTCCTCCATATGTCTATCAAACTTTGTAGTGGCTGCTTTCAACTGGTTCTATTCCTCTTGAGCTTTAATTAGCATCTCATTGTATGCTCTACAACTTTGTAACTCCACTCTTAAACTTCTCATAGTATTTTCAATATCAAGAGGGATCACTTGATTCCTACATCCACTGGACTTTGTCTCTGCATTTCCAACTTGTAGATTTTCACCCATTACCACTCTATTTCAAATTCACAAGGCTCTTATGCATCATCCATGATGATAGTTTTCTTGGCCCAACTAAGACCAAGGCTTGTTAATTCATATCTTGAATTTTGACATCTTGATCTGTATCTTGAGGGATGAGATATAGAAGGCTTGAATGCCGAGAGAGGAGGAGATAAAAGATGCAAATCTGCCATGAAATTAATCACAAGAACATCTGAAATCCATGAGTTGAATACACCACAACAATATGAGAAAGAGAGAAAGAGTTGGAGAAGAAGGATTCCATTAAGAATAACCATTACATGCAATGAGGCCAATTTTGGGATCTCTCCTTCCTAGCCTCTACTCTCTCCCTATTTCCTTTTTATAAGGTGTGTTTTTTACGAAGTCAATTTTGATTAGGTTTGACTTCGTCAATTACATATCTATCAAGTTCCCTTTTTACATAAAAATATGGATATATGACTCATACATTCGAACTTAGACTATAAGCCCCCTTGGGATTCGAATCACATCTAACTATGTCTAGTACAATATTGTATTTCCAAAAGTGTTCATACATTTGCACGTGTTAGATATATTTTATTCTTGAAATTGTAGAGAATTTGTTTTTTTCATGCATTGTAGAAACTACCCATATTCACAAGTTTTGTCACATCAAGGCTATAAGCTCTTTTCTTTTTTATTTTTGGAGGATTTAGAAGTACTTCTCCATAATACAAACCTTCAAGTCTATTCTCTTATGGATTAGCTTTTCAATGGCTACACTCATGCTCAATTATGAAGTTTGAGCTAAAAGTTACCATTTATGCCCGCTTCTACACCAAGCAAGAACTAGAGAAACATTTGTACTAGACACATATAAATTTTATGATTGTGAACATGTAGCACTCTTCATCCTAATGATTTAGTGCTCCAATCACTTTTTGCAACAATATGGAATTGTTAACTTTGCACTTTTCGCACTTTTTCCAGAATTATAATTTTTTATTTTAAATGTTATCTTTCAAACAACAAGGATTCACAAAATTTTCACTCAAATAAAGTTGTCCAAATTTATGATATTACCAAATGTTGACTTTGAAATTTTTTCCACAATTTCCATTTTGGGTCACTTTCCCTGCATTTACAGTTTCAAAAACTACTCTGAAATAGTGGATTTTGCCCTATTTTTCGATCCCCATGTTAACTTGGAATTTTCCCAACCACTCAACTGGGTTTTCTCATGCTTGATCATTTTCCATATTGTTAAATTTTCATTACTAACAAAGCTACTGACAGTGATTTCCCCTACTCTCTGAAAACTGATATTTTACAATTTCTGAAATTTTGGAGTTGAATCACAATCTAACCCTCACTGGCATTTTTGTTGTTCGTGCCACTACATACTTGCTCCTGAAATTTTACCTTCATAAAAGTTCATTTACTCGAGTTATGGTCAAAATAACATTTTTAATCAAACTTTCTTTATTTACAAAAAAAATCTTCCATTGACGTGGCATATTTGTTGTTGTGGCATGGTTAATGGCAATGGTGCTTACATGTCAACCCCTAATCTGGCCAGTCATGACACTTTCTTTTCTCTCCTCCATTCATTTTCCCTAAATATCATGATGAGATCTAGACCATAGATATCACTTCCCAATTAAATCTGAGTTGTTTGTGGCATTTCCAAAATTGTGAATCACCGTCGAACTGGAATCCCATGAGAGCCTATCAATTGTCAATCTTGTTTGTCGATGATATCTTGGTAATTCATGACAACTCACCCATTAGCTTGCCCCTCTCCTAAATTCTCCACGATGACTTATTAACCATCAATATGATCTACTAAATTTAATCTAGGCCATCCACAATATTCTTGTTGCCCTAAAACATAACTACGACCTCATTATTGTCAATTCAAGTCTATATAAGTTTTAAAAACTGGGCATTTTACAAACTTTACAAATTGCTTATTCCTCGATGAAACCAATCTCTACAACTTCATGATTTGCATCAATGAGACCTTCATATCCTGCACAGATGTTATGAAATCAATCTCGTCTAAGAATTTAAGCCATTAATCTAACAAAGGAAGGCTTCATCCATTTTTTTGTCTCCAACTATTCTCATTGGATCACGTTGTCAAATATTTGACATGAAACCTATAAAGTCTTTCCATAGAGTCTGATTTTGGCCCCTACAACCCCAATGTTGTAAATTGATTCTCTGATACCATATTGTAATGTCCCCATCTAGTAATCTCAACCTCGAGGTGGGTAGCTAAGACTAGATGATTCCATATTCAGACCCACAAAGGCCAAATATTCATGATAACAACTAATTAAGCCTCCTAGGAAGGGCCATAATTTAATATAATGCATGTGCATGTATTTAGGATTAAAATGTCGAGGAGATAACAAACATAATCACACAAAACATGCATAATACAATGATTTTCATAATAGAAAATAAACATAAATTTTGCATATTCATAGACAACGATATGACACTTATCTTTTAACTGGAAATGTCTAAGAAAATGGTTGTGTGAGAGCATTCTTCCACCAAATGTACATATTTACTACATATACCACTCCCAAGTTTGGCTATGAGGCCACCAAGGAAACGGAAACAACTACATAGTTCTCTCTTGGCTCAACCCATTTGCTCTCATGTGTAACCAATTAGCTCACCACAAAGCATTACTCTCATCACATCCAACTATCAACAACCAAGGAAATATCTTCCACTGCCCCACACAACACAAGGAATGCCTACCCTTTTTCTACTCAACAGTCCCTCAGAGTACCCTTCCTTTACAATGCTCTTCAATATGTGTAGAAAAAATCCCAATCTACTATATGCTTTTAGAGAATTCCCTGCCAAAACAATTCTTGGCCCTCAAGCATTCAAAGAGTAGACAATGTACAATAGGTGAAGGTTTCCTCACTTTTTGAGCCTCTATGATCATTTACACCCATCACTCTTTCATCTCAAGTCTACAATTTCTTCTAAAATGGTGTTGATTATAGTCAATTTCCATATTTCTCATGGATAGCCAAATAACACAACATGAACAACATGAAAGTTGCTATGTGGGAGAGTTTTGGAAATAATTCCTTAGTCATTGGAAGGAAATGATTCACGAAAATATGGCTGACAGTACTTCTAAATTTGGGAATGTAGGACTCCTACAATTCCCATAATGATGAAACTTAGCCTCATGTTTCAATAACTACATGATAGGACTTTTCCACAAACCTCTCACATGCATTTAATGATTGGTTTTAATAAGTCAAAGAAGGTAGATGGATTCATTTAAGGCACATGGTGAAAATGTATTATTTCCAAGGCTAATACATGATAATGGAGGATTTACTTTCCCTTAGCCCCACTTTCTTCCTCCCCTCTAGTGGAAACATAGCCCCTCTTATGCTCTACATAGCCATCTTGGACCATTATATTATATTCCAATATTAATATTCACATAACTTGATTATACCATGGCAAGCCTAACACGTGGTCCATAGATTTATATTTACATCATACATGGCTAGTCATTCACTCATCAAGCCTTGGCCTTGAGTTACACGTTAGGAACGCCTATTGGCGTATTTACAACATTTGCATAACTTTGAGTTAATTCATGCCAAGGGTCAAAATTGGGGTACTATAAAGATGGCTATAAAATCTTGACAAAATTTCTAAATTAATTCATCACACAACTATGTAGAGTAAAAAATTGTAATCAAAATTATAAATTATCAAACCATCTAGAAGAGGTTTAGGGAACTAAGAGGATATTGGGCAATAATTGACCCTCACTTTTCACCATTTTAGTATATCCCTAAGGGGATACTTCTCAGCACATTAGTGAGATTTGCTCACGTATTATACCATTGGTAACAACACAGTAGAACCAAAACCCTTGTAAATTTGTTTTTAGAGATGATGTTTGGTAAGAAGTAGGTGATTTGGAAAAAGGAAAATTCCCAAGTATAGATAGTTTTCCAACAATTTTCTTTCATATGTTTTGGGACATTGTGAAGGAAGGGTGCTTATCCTATTGTGAAGGAATGAAGACAAAGTATGACTAATTTGAAGGCCTTTAATGCTATTTTCCTCACTCTCAGTTTCAAAACCCAAGCATCCCTAATAGTCGAAATATTGCCTCTAATAGACGTCATTGTTTATAATATTGTGACAAAAGTGATGCCTAACTACTTCAAAAAAGTTATGCCCTACGCGATATATAAAGAGTAAGGTAATTTTTTTGTAGGGAGACAAAGATTGAATGTGGTTATTGTTGCACAAAAAATAATTAATTCTTTAGTGGTTGAAAAGAATAAGGCATGATGATTAAACTTTATATGTCACAGCCTTAATTGAATTAATGAGCCTTTTGTTTGTGTTAGGGACCTAACCCCTCACGTAGGTAGAACAATATATTCGGATGTAATAAAGGTCAATATTAATAAGGCCTTGCAATAAGGTAGAATAAGTTGAATGTAAGAAGACCTAATANTGTAGTGATAAAATGTACAATGAAGGTTTCCCCACTTGTCCAACCTCTATGCCCATCTACAACAATCACTCTTTCATCTCAAGTCTGTAGTTTCCTCTAAAATGGTGTTGATTACAGACATTTCCATATTTCTCATGGATAGCCAAATAACACATCATGGACAACATGAAAGTCACTATGTGGGAGAGTGTTGGAATGAATTCCTTAGTATAGGATTGGTGAGAATATGGTTGACACTACTTTTGGATTTGAGAATGTAGAACTCTTACAGTTCCCATAATTATGGTAGTCAACCACATGTTTCCATAACTACATGAGAGGAATTTTCCACTAACCTCTCACATGCATTTAATGATTGGTTTTAATAAATCAAAGAAGGTGGATGGCTTAATTTAAGGAACATGGTGAAAAGAGATGAGTTACAAGGTTGACACTTGGCAATGGAGGATTTACTTTCCCATAGGCCCCCTTTCCTCTTCCCCTCTATTGTAACCATATCCCCTCTTATGCTCTACATTACCATATTAGACCATTATATTATATTTCAACATTAATACTTACATAGCTTGATTATGCCATGGCAAGCCTAACCCATGGTCCATAGATGTAGATTGACACCATACATGCCTAGCCATTCAGTTGCAAGGCCTTGGCCTTAAGATCCCCACTAGGAATCCATATTTTTATATTTACAAGATTTAAATAGTTTTGAGTTAATTCATGTCGAGGGTCAAAACTAAGGTACTATATTCCCCTCCCCCTTGGAATAGCACCAGCCTTGGTGCTCCTAAAATTTATAACAAAAATGAGTATGCCTCCCACATGGTGTCCTCCAACTCCCATGTAACCTCATCAGGGCCAAAGTGCTTCCATTACACCTTTACTTGTCTAATGGATCGATTCTAGAGCAATGTTACTTTCCTTTAGAGGATCCATAGTATCTCTATTTGGAATTAGACTCCCTCTGGTTCCACCTAGATCATATCCCAATCAATCACATGGTTAGGATCGTGTTCATATTTCTTAAGTAAAGATGCATGGAAAACATTGTGAGCTTTAGTGTTAGCAGGAAATGCAACGAGCCCTATTCTTTCAAGCACTTCAAATGGCCCACAATATCTCAATGCCAACTTAGCACAACTTCCAAGCTTCAACGAAATCCTCCTTGGCCTCACTTAGAGGTAAACATGATCTCCAACTCGAAATTCTCTATGAACTTTGTTTTTATCTTCATAGTTTTTTTCCTCTCTTGGGTTGGCTTTAAATTCTACTTAATTGTAGCAACTTCCTGCTCCATTTCCTTAAGCATTTACAGCCCTAACACAATTCTATTTACTATATTATCCCATTTCATTTGTGTCCTACATATTCTACCATATAAAACCTCAAATGGACTCATTTTCGATGATACTTGATGCCCATTGTTATATGTAAACTCTACTAGGTGAAAATAATCCTCCCACTAGGATGGTTTTTCTATTAGATACATTCCAAGCATGTCCTCGATCACTTGGTTTACTCTCCTATTTTGTCCATCTATATTTGAATGATAAGTAGTGATAAAATTAAATTGGGTGCCCAAATTTGCAAATAGACTCTTCAAGAATTTTGATGTAAAGTTTGTATCCCTATCAAATTAAATTTCTTTGGGTAACCCATGCAACCTGAATATTTCTCTCATAAATATTCTTGCAATATCATTAGTCTTATGAGTGGATTTAATAAGAATAAAATGTGCTCCTTAATATAATTTATCCACCATGACCATCATGGAATCATGCTATCTTGATGTAGTTGGAAACCTAGTAATAAAATCCATGGTTACTACTTCCCATTTCCTTTTTGGAATTAGAAAATGTTGCAATAAACTTGTTGGGTGTTCATGTTCGACATTAACTTGCTAGCATTTCATACATCTAGCAATTTTTTTGACAACATCTATCTTCATCCCATGCCAAAAGTATTGCTTTCTCATTGTAGCAATTGTTTTTTGGTAGCTTGGATGTCCAGAATATGGCATTTTGTGGATTTCATCCTTGATAATTCTTTTCAAATCTAATGAGTTAGGAATACACATTTTGTTTTTATAAATAAGAATCCCATCATCATCCAACTAATAGCCTTCATACTTCTTTTATAATTTATCTTGTTGCAATCCATTTTTCACTTGAATATAGCATTAATCTTTAGCAAGGGAAACAATAACTTTGTTTTTCAAATATGATTTGAAAATGCTAACATCAGCCACATGCATTTCCCTTTATGTGTTTGATCTTAAAATCAAATTCACACAGAAATTCTAGCCATCTAGCTTTCTTGGCATTTAATATTGGTTGCTCAAACAAATACTTCAAGCCATGGTTAGTTCTAAGCTCAAATCTCTTACCCATCAAATAGTGTCTCCACATTTTCAAAGCATGCACTATTACAGCAAGTCCTAAGTCGTGGGTAGCACAATTTCATCATGTTCCTCCAACTTTTGTGACTCATAACATACCACATGATTATCTTGCATGAGAACTCCATTAAGTCCTTCTCTACAAGCATCTATGCACACAACAAAATCATTTTCTTGGATCTGTTATCTTCAAAATTGGAGCACTAGTAAGAAGATTTTTTCAATAGTTGAAAGCCTTCCTCACATTCTTGTGTCCACTCATAATTGATCCTCTTCTTTTGCAAAGAAGTAATTGGATGTGTAATCTTGGAAAATCCCTCGATGAACCTTTTCTAATAACCAACAAGACCCATAAAATATCTTACATCTGTTACATTCTTTGTAGTTGGTCAATCAATTATGGTCTCAATCTTTTATGGATCCACATATATTCCTTCTTTTTAAATCATGTGACCTGAATAATGAATTTGTTTCTTATAGAAATCACAACTACTTAGTTTTTCATATAGCTTATGCTCTCTTGGCACTTGCAAAACCTTCCTTGAGTGTTCCTCACACTCTTCTTCATTCTTGGAATAAATAAGAATATCATCTAGATAAAAAAGCACAAATTTATCCAAGTACTTGTTGGAGACACTATTCATGAGACACATAGAGATAGTCGGTGGATTTGTGAAACTAAATGGCACCACCACTAATTCATAGTGACCATACCTTGTTCTAAAGGATATATTGTAAATGTCTTCTTCCTTGATTCTTACTTGATGATAACTAGACCTCAAATCAATTTTTGAAAATAATTGTGCCCCTCTCATATGGTCAAATAAAGTCATTAGTTAACCTATATGTGTTCTTCATTGTAACTTTATTCAATTTCTTGGAATCAATACACAAGCTAAGAGTTTCATCTTTTTTTCACTAATTAGACATGCTCTCCCAGTGGAGGTACACTTGGTCAAATGTATTTATTTTCCAAAAACTCTTGTAACTGTATTTTTAGCTCCAATAATTCTAGGGTACTCATTCTATAAGGATTCTTAGACATTGGTGCAATGTTAGGCACAAGATCAATTGTAAAATCGATATCCCTTTTTGGAGGAATTCCTACCACTTCATCAGGTAACGATCACTGAAATCTTGTAAGATAAGATAGTCTTCAAGATTTGGTCCTTTATCTTCCATTGAATCTAATACATGAGCTACATACAATTGACATCATTTTCTAAAACATTTCTTCAATAGTAAAGCTAAAATATGCCTAATAGAAATTACCTTTGGTATACCCCTTACTATCCTTGAATTTCCATCTTCATCAAGGCAATCAAAAGTCTTGTTGTAGAAGTTAGGTTTAACTATATTTGCTTCCAACCAATCCATTCCAATAAGGATGTCATGAGAACCCAGTGGAAAAATATTTATATTTACCAATGTGCAAATTCCATTAAGTGTTAATGGACATCTCTCCACCACTTCACTAACCCTTTTTTTATCTAGTGGTTAAATAGACTAGCCATGACTTACTATGATTGAACTTCTTAAGAGCATGAATTTCAATAATTTTAGGAGTAACAAAACCATGACTAGATCCATGATCAATGGAAGTGGAAATACATGTCTTAGCAATCTTACCTTCAACCTCAACCACAATTGATTGGTGATTTGTTTGGCAGTCTTCCAATGCAACATAGATCCTAGGAACAAACCTTGCTACATCCTCAATAGTTGTAGCTATTGAATGTTGTGAACATTCTTGACACTCCCATTTCAATGTGGACAATTTTTGAAAAAATGATCTTCTCCTCATCCCCAACACTGAATAAGCTCCCTTGGCTTCACTCCTACCAACTTAGTTGGCTTATTCTCACCTTGAGCTAGTTGCTTACGCTCATTTCTATAATGGGGAGGCTTGAACCCTTTTGTTTTCAGATAAAGATTCTACCTCTTTTTTTCTTTCCATATCTTATGGAATTATGGCTTCTTTTTGTTCTAATCATAAATTACTTAGCCTTTCTAATGGTATCTCATCTAGAGTTTGAGATTCACCAAACTCAATTCTATCCTTGTAAAACTAGAGAAATCCTCTGATTATACATTGGATCTTCACCTTCTCATCTCTTAAGTACTTTACATGCCTCAAAAACTACAAGAATTTATTTGCATATTCATCCAAGGTCATTTTTCCCAACTTTAACTCATAGAACTCTTTGATTTTACCATCATAGTATCTATCCAAGAGATACATTTTCTTAAAGTACTTCTTGAATTGCTTCCAAACAATGTTTCTCTCACATGTTTTCTTAACTTGCTTGAGATGCTCCCACCAAATTGATGTTTTTTTTTTCATTTAAATTGAATATGGCCACTCTAGCCTTCATGTTTTCAGAGTAATCATGAACTTGGAAACACATTCTTGTTCAAAGAAACTAAGCCTCAGCATCTTGTCCATATTTTACTTCACCATAAAATGTTGGGGTTTTCCTTTCAAAATTCTCCATGTGAGATATCTCTAAAAGGCCTCTTCCTCTTCTTTCTTGGAGAATAAGATCTTGAATTGCTAAATGAGTCCTCAGAGACATATGACCCACAAGAAAACTATTATGATGGTATATATGTCCCATCTCTAGAGGTTCTTCTTGTAGGATGGGAACTCTTGTGAGAATGAATTTTGGAGCTCTTCTTTCTCCTACCAACATTGTTTGAATTATGTCCATGTTGTATTTTCCTCCATATGTCTATCAAACTTTGTAGTGGCTGCTTTCAACTGGTTCTATTCCTCTTGAGCTTTAATTAGCATCTCATTGTATGCTCTACAACTTTGTAACTCCACTCTTAAACTTCTCATAGTATTTTCAATATCAAGAGGGATCACTTGATTCCTACATCCACTGGACTTTGTCTCTGCATTTCCAACTTGTAGATTTTCACCCATTACCACTCTATTTCAAATTCACAAGGCTCTTATGCATCATCCATGATGATAGTTTTCTTGGCCCAACTAAGACCAAGGCTTGTTAATTCATATCTTGAATTTTGACATCTTGATCTGTATCTTGAGGGATGAGATATAGAAGGCTTGAATGCCGAGAGAGGAGGAGATAAAAGATGCAAATCTGCCATGAAATTAATCACAAGAACATCTGAAATCCATGAGTTGAATACACCACAACAATATGAGAAAGAGAGAAAGAGTTGGAGAAGAAGGATTCCATTAAGAATAACCATTACATGCAATGAGGCCAATTTTGGGATCTCTCCTTCCTAGCCTCTACTCTCTCCCTATTTCCTTTTTATAAGGTGTGTTTTTTACGAAGTCAATTTTGATTAGGTTTGACTTCGTCAATTACATATCTATCAAGTTCCCTTTTTACATAAAAATATGGATATATGACTCATACATTCGAACTTAGACTATAAGCCCCCTTGGGATTCGAATCACATCTAACTATGTCTAGTACAATATTGTATTTCCAAAAGTGTTCATACATTTGCACGTGTTAGATATATTTTATTCTTGAAATTGTAGAGAATTTGTTTTTTTCATGCATTGTAGAAACTACCCATATTCACAAGTTTTGTCACATCAAGGCTATAAGCTCTTTTCTTTTTTATTTTTGGAGGATTTAGAAGTACTTCTCCATAATACAAACCTTCAAGTCTATTCTCTTATGGATTAGCTTTTCAATGGCTACACTCATGCTCAATTATGAAGTTTGAGCTAAAAGTTACCATTTATGCCCGCTTCTACACCAAGCAAGAACTAGAGAAACATTTGTACTAGACACATATAAATTTTATGATTGTGAACATGTAGCACTCTTCATCCTAATGATTTAGTGCTCCAATCACTTTTTGCAACAATATGGAATTGTTAACTTTGCACTTTTCGCACTTTTTCCAGAATTATAATTTTTTATTTTAAATGTTATCTTTCAAACAACAAGGATTCACAAAATTTTCACTCAAATAAAGTTGTCCAAATTTATGATATTACCAAATGTTGACTTTGAAATTTTTTCCACAATTTCCATTTTGGGTCACTTTCCCTGCATTTACAGTTTCAAAAACTACTCTGAAATAGTGGATTTTGCCCTATTTTTCGATCCCCATGTTAACTTGGAATTTTCCCAACCACTCAACTGGGTTTTCTCATGCTTGATCATTTTCCATATTGTTAAATTTTCATTACTAACAAAGCTACTGACAGTGATTTCCCCTACTCTCTGAAAACTGATATTTTACAATTTCTGAAATTTTGGAGTTGAATCACAATCTAACCCTCACTGGCATTTTTGTTGTTCGTGCCACTACATACTTGCTCCTGAAATTTTACCTTCATAAAAGTTCATTTACTCGAGTTATGGTCAAAATAACATTTTTAATCAAACTTTCTTTATTTACAAAAAAAATCTTCCATTGACGTGGCATATTTGTTGTTGTGGCATGGTTAATGGCAATGGTGCTTACATGTCAACCCCTAATCTGGCCAGTCATGACACTTTCTTTTCTCTCCTCCATTCATTTTCCCTAAATATCATGATGAGATCTAGACCATAGATATCACTTCCCAATTAAATCTGAGTTGTTTGTGGCATTTCCAAAATTGTGAATCACCGTCGAACTGGAATCCCATGAGAGCCTATCAATTGTCAATCTTGTTTGTCGATGATATCTTGGTAATTCATGACAACTCACCCATTAGCTTGCCCCTCTCCTAAATTCTCCACGATGACTTATTAACCATCAATATGATCTACTAAATTTAATCTAGGCCATCCACAATATTCTTGTTGCCCTAAAACATAACTACGACCTCATTATTGTCAATTCAAGTCTATATAAGTTTTAAAAACTGGGCATTTTACAAACTTTACAAATTGCTTATTCCTCGATGAAACCAATCTCTACAACTTCATGATTTGCATCAATGAGACCTTCATATCCTGCACAGATGTTATGAAATCAATCTCGTCTAAGAATTTAAGCCATTAATCTAACAAAGGAAGGCTTCATCCATTTTTTTGTCTCCAACTATTCTCATTGGATCACGTTGTCAAATATTTGACATGAAACCTATAAAGTCTTTCCATAGAGTCTGATTTTGGCCCCTACAACCCCAATGTTGTAAATTGATTCTCTGATACCATATTGTAATGTCCCCATCTAGTAATCTCAACCTCGAGGTGGGTAGCTAAGACTAGATGATTCCATATTCAGACCCACAAAGGCCAAATATTCATGATAACAACTAATTAAGCCTCCTAGGAAGGGCCATAATTTAATATAATGCATGTGCATGTATTTAGGATTAAAATGTCGAGGAGATAACAAACATAATCACACAAAACATGCATAATACAATGATTTTCATAATAGAAAATAAACATAAATTTTGCATATTCATAGACAACGATATGACACTTATCTTTTAACTGGAAATGTCTAAGAAAATGGTTGTGTGAGAGCATTCTTCCACCAAATGTACATATTTACTACATATACCACTCCCAAGTTTGGCTATGAGGCCACCAAGGAAACGGAAACAACTACATAGTTCTCTCTTGGCTCAACCCATTTGCTCTCATGTGTAACCAATTAGCTCACCACAAAGCATTACTCTCATCACATCCAACTATCAACAACCAAGGAAATATCTTCCACTACCCCACACAACACAAGGAATGCCTACCCTTTTTCTACTCAACAGTCCCTCAAAGTACCCTTCCTTTACAATGCTCTTCAATATGTGTAGAAAAAATCCCAATCTACTATATGCTTTTAGAGAATTCCCTACCAAAACAATTCTTGGCCCTCAAGCATTCAAAGAGTAGACAATGTACAATAGGTGAAGGTTTCCTCACTTTTTGAGCCTCTATGATCATTTACACCCATCACTCTTTCACCTCAAGTCTACAATTTCTTCTAAAATGGTGTTGATTATAGTCAATTTCCATATTTCTCATGGATAGCCAAATAACACAACATGAACAACATGAAAGTCGCTATGTGGGAGAGTTTTGGAAATAATTCCTTAGTCATTGGAAGGAAATGATTCACGAAAATATGGCTGACAGTACTTCTAAATTTGGGAATGTAGGTGTAACACACCCACTATCATAATTTTAAAAATTTTGGGGTTAATCTCCCACAACTGGGAGATTCTCCAGAAACCTGCATTAGCGAAGTGCCAATCCCTGGTTCAATGTCGGGATTCGGGGTTTCTAGTGTCAAAACTTATTCACTCCTTGGTTTCCTCAGCCCCACTTGGCTAAGCCTTTGATTTACACGACTGGTTCCTATATGACCATACGACAGCTTCTCGTCGGGGTTTCAGAGTTTGCGGTGTCGCGGTGCACACATAATCGGAACTCCCGATCCTCCGATCCCCGATGTGCTCCTAGCGTATTGGCTTTCCGGGCTAAGTCCTGGTCAATACGACCACAAAGCTCACAAGACCACAGTCTTAAGTTCTCATCGGGGTTTGGCGCCTCTCAATGTCATGGCGCACGAGTCCCCTGGAATTTCGACGCGCCTTTACCCTGGCTAGCCCCCTTGGTTATACCATGGTCCATGTGACCACTTACCATATGACTGTAGCCGTATAACCTTCCATCGGGGTTTCAGCATTAGCGATGACACAAAACACATATACCCGGGACTCGCGATATATTGATTCTCTCCGGATGCTCGACACGTGTCCCTTGGGTCAACGGCCTATGATGGTGTCGAAAATTCGCATATCACGGTTTCGCAATACAGGGGTTTCATGTCCTTGAAATCCCCGATATGCCGATTCCCGATATGCCGATGGGATCTACCACCGACGGTTCTGGATGGTTGCCATCTGTCCCCCAGATGGACGGCCTTGATTGTGTCAGGAAATCGTGAATCGCGATTCCATTGTGTAAGAGTTTCATGACTCTTGAAACTCCGATATGTCGAACTCTGACTCTCTGGGATCTCTCGCCATGCGTCCTCGCTGATGGACGGTGTTGATCCTGTCGGGAAATCGCGGATCGCAATTCCCACATGCAAGAGGTTCTTGCCTCTGGGAACCCCAATTCTCCGAATTGCGACTTCCTCGGATCTTCCGACACGTCTCCATGCTAATGGACAGTTTTGAGCTTATCTGGATTTCGCGGATCGCGAACCCTGATACAACAATCTCTTCTCTCCTGAAATCCCCGATGGGTTAAATCCCGATTCCTACCCTGATGTCTGACGCGTGTCCTGCCGAGGTCAACGGCTAGGATCTTATCTCAGGATTTCGGGACTTTCGAAGTCCTGTTCCCTTTGCTCTCAGGAACTCCGATTCCCGATTCACGACTCTTCGGGATCCTCTGCCACGCGTCCTATACAATGGACGGTCCAGATATGATCGGGAAATCGCGTATCGCGATTTCGATATGCAACGGATCTATACTCCCCAAATCTCCGATGGTAAAAATCCTGACGCCTCCCAAACGCTAACACGTGTCCTACCGAGATCAACAACTTACAGAATTTCTACCCCAGATCTGATGGCTCAGATCACTTCCTCGCACGCCTACCCCTGTGCTTAACCCCTGCGCGGCTTCTCCAAATCCAACGGCTGACGGGTAATTTGGACCGAGATCTAACGGTCTAGATTCGTCTCCTTTGAGTCTTGGGGTCTGTGATCCCGATTTTCTCGTTGCTCACGATGATAGAGGACAAGGGGCAAAGTATGTAACGCCTGCGTTACTTTCGTCCATCTAATGGTCGTGAATGACTATGGTTCCTCCGACGAGATCTCATCCGTCGACTTGTCACTCCTCACAACACTACTACCTTGGAACCTTAATGGAATCGTTCCTCCTCGTGCAGGGTTAATAAGGCCTGTGCGTTCGAGTCCTTATTCTGGTTTCTTAGTGAACCTTTCCAAAGAGGAAATCTCTGTGAAGAGATCCTTACCGGGGCATTTTCGGAAGCGGATAAAGGAAGACAACTTCCCGAGAATGGATGGGCATGATTGGCTTCATTTTATCAATGTACGTCGTGCATGGTATCCTTTGTGATAAGCATATATCAACTTATTCATATCAAACATTACGCGAACACTCTCATGCTGCAATCCT
>JZKD02S2377574.1:19533-42895 GCA_000966675.3 Picea glauca
AAATAACATACCTTAGAAAACATCATCAAAAGAATTTATCCTTCCTTGAATTCCAACCTTCTTTTCTTCACCTTCCCTCAGAAATTTGGCTTAGATATCCTTTGGTTACCTCATACACCTATAGGTATTCAATATTCTCAAGTGTGTCTTAAATGATAGAGCCTTGCCTCTTATTTATACCCTCCAAGTAGCTTCCTTAAAAACATCTTTTAGGTCACTTTACCCACTTTCCTTATTTTAGGGTTAACCCACTTCTAAATTCTCCATTAAATTTATTATTTAAATAATTTATTTTTTATTCAGTTTGAATTATAGTACACTCATCACTTCACTTTATTATTTACCTTCTAAAATCTCTTAAACTACTTTGACTACTTTGACCTTTTGGGGCTTCTAGATGACATAAGAGGGTCCTCTAACTTCGTAAGGCCATAACTCTCAAACCGTGAGGAGTTATGTGACGTTCCACATACCACCAGAGATGAAATGACATGTAACATCCATATAGAATAATATTACCTAAAAATATATCAAAACTCATACCATTATCCATCAAACAAACTTGGGTCCATTACCCAAACCTGGGTTCTCCAACTTCTCATGGCCATAACTCTCTATCCGTGAGGAGTTATGTGACGTTCCACATACCACTGGAAATGGAATGACAAGTAATATCCATCTAGGATAGTTTCATTGACAAATTCACTGACCTTCATCTCATTATTCCACAACTAAGCATGGGTTCTCTAACCATACTTCTAGGATAACTCAATCTGCAAAGCCTCTTCCCGTGAGGGATTTCACCATAAGGGGACCACTTTGGAGTTCATCCATATGTACTTCTTATCAACCATGACAAGAAAATAATGAGTCATATTTACATCAAACAATATTGGTTCCATTACCCAAACCTTTGTGCTATCAGGCTTTCTTCAAGGGTTGACATCAATGACAACTAACCTTAATCAACATGCTATTCCACACTTCTTGCAGAGCTCATCAAACTCATTTCCACATAATTCACCACCGTTGTTAGTTTTCAACACTTTAATCCTTTTCTCTATCTTGTTTTCCAAAAGAGATTTAAACTCCTTAGATCTCTCAAAAACCTCTGATTTCTTCCTCATGAAATATATCCATGTCTTCTTGGAAAACTCATCTATGAAGGAGACATAACACAGTGATCCACCAAGTGAATGCACTGTAACTGGGCCAAACACATCACCATACACCAAATCTAGAATCCCACTTTCCCTTGTCNCTTTTGGGGCTTCTAGATGACATAAGAGGGTCCTCTAACTTCGTAAGGCCATAACTCTCAAACCGTGAGGAGTTATGTGACATTCCACATACCACCAGAAATGGAATGACATGTATCATCCATATAGAATAGTATTACCTGTAAATATATCAAAACTCATACCATTATCCATCAAACAAACTTGGGTCCATTACCCAAACCTAGGTTCTCCAACTTCTCATGGCCAAAACTCTCTAACCGTGAGGAGTTATGTGACGTTCCACATACCACCAAAAATGGAATGACAAGAACTATCCATATAATATAGTTTCACTGACAAATTCACTGACCTTCATCTCATTATTTCATAAATAAGCATGGGTTCTCTAACCATACTTCTAGGATAACTCAATCTGCAAAGCATCTTCCCGTGAGGGATTTCACCATAAGGGGACTTTGAAGTTCATCCATCTGTACTTCTTGTCAACCATGAAAAGAAAATAATGAGTCATCTTTACATCAAACAAAATTGGGTCCGTTACCCAAACCTTTGTGTTACCGGGCTTTCTTCAAGGGTTGACATCAATGACAACTAACCTTAATCAACACAAAATTAGAAGGTTCCAAAGACTAGATTCCCTACTATGTTCCACATTCCTCTTTTTCTTTAAGTTTCCCTTTTTAGGTCTAACTTATGAATTAGCAAGTTTGTACTTAAACAACATTTAATCTTTTAATCTTTTAATCCTTTATTAAAATTTTAATTTAATTATTTATGTTTGAATTTTCTTCACCCCCCCCCCCTTTATTATTTGCTTAAATGAATTTTAGTTCTCCAACCCTATTTAGACCTAGGCTTTAAATTCTTTAGGCTCAACAGAAATTGTTTTTAAGGGACAAATTCTAATTATTAATCTTTACTTATGCAATCATTCACTTTAAGGCTGACCAAGCCCTAAGGAGACATAGTTTTCTAGGTACTAGGTTCATTAACTTGCCAGTGTTAGAATCGTGACATGCCTTTCAAGATGCACTACGTGCTCCAAGGGTGCCACTCTCCTCTTGAATGATTTTGGTAGGCACCAAACCCCTGAGTCAATACTCCATCAAGTGACCTTGTGGGAGACTAAGGGCCTCTAAGGAATAAGAACCCTGCCTTATTGCGTGCCCCTTAGAATCATCGTGAGCAACTGTCATAGTTTTCTCTCACGACATCGCGGATCTCTCGAACCAGGTAATCGTTAACCTAAAGTTTGAGCCACAGAGGAAGTGCTAGTAGTCTGTGGCAAGGCTACTGCCACACTTCTCCCTCAATATATTTGGTTGTCATGCATGGCCCCTTTACTCCAAATGTGATTCTGGTTAGCAAGCTATTGTCATTCTGCACCCATCAATGATACATATCAGCGATCCAAAATCAACATCATAATATACTAGTCATATGTCACATATGCAATATCAAAACATGCAAACCATAACCGTCCACTCCCTGACTCGATCCAGATTCCAAGGAGATCCATTGATGCCATCGGCATCCTCAATCGGTCCAGAGTCCTGCACACTTAGGAAAACTAGTCAATAGCACCTGTCGATACAAATATAATAAAATGCATATCATCACATCACAACATCATCATAATCCATAATCGAAATAGTCTATCATATAATGAAATGGATCACTTGCATGTAAGTGTCCTCAAAGAATAAATCCAATCAGGTGTGCGCAAGAGCAGGATGTTACATACACCCCCTCTTGTTTTAAACCTTGTCCCAAAGTTTCATAGTATAAGAGTGCATAAATAAAGTGTCTCAAAATATTTAAGTGTCTAGCTATCAAACAAAAATGGACAATGTTGATGCATATCATATGCATCCTCCTAGGTATCTGAGTGCGGACTATAACCATCCCACTGGACCTTGACCTTCCTGACTGTTCGACGTCATAGCTATCAAATGCGATGGTCTAGAATGCGGATAGGCTCCGCCGTGAACGCACCCTCACCCAAAATCCACCAAGAACTCAGTCCATCTCATGCACATGATCATTGAACTAAAGTCGCACATAGATACAATATAATCATTACACAACACGCTAAAGAATAAGGCATGGCTAGCCATTAGGCCCTTCATAATTATGGTCGATGCGATGCACATTGAAAAACCCTTATGTTGATCCTGCACTTCTTCCATCCCATTTCATATTGCTTGTAATTGTTCCATCACTTCTTGGATCGCTTATGGTCATACCAGGACCCCATCCTCAATTATATCCCAACTCAAAGGCATCTAACACGGTTTCCCATCAAGAAACTCAAATGGTGCCATATTAATGGTGCTTTGATGGTTATTGTTGCATGCAAACTTGGCCAGTGGCCAGAACTAATCCTAATGTTTTTGTTGGTCCAACACACACATACGCAACACAACCTTCCCAAATTGGTTCGTTCCTTCAGTCAGCCTGTCTATCTCAAGGACATGTTGTACTAAAGTTTAGTGGTGTTCCCAAGGCCTCTTACGAACTCGTTCAACATAGTCTTGCAAACATTGAATCCCTTATCGGATACGATTCCTTTGGTACATCTGACAGTCTCTAAATCTTGCTGATATAAATTTTAGCTATACCTGGTGCCTAATGCATCGTATGCACAAGAAAAAAATGTGAATTATTCGTCAAAGTGTCAACTGTCATGACAATCAAGTCTTGCCTCCTTTTCGTTAACAACAATCCCAACAAAAATTCCCTCGAAATGACTTCCCATTTCGATTTGAGAAAAGCGTGTGGTTGTAGTAATCCTGGTGAATGTTTACATTCATCCTTCACCCATCGACCTTCTAGACATCTCACCACATAGTTGACGATGTCCGCCCTTATCCCTTCCAGATGAACAAGGGATTAAGGTCGATCCTCATCTTCATGACTCCTGGATGAGCCATGTACACTGCTCTATGAACTTCGCATAAGATCCAAAATTCTCAATTCGTCATTGGGTTGTAAGTAAATTTGGTTATTATATATCAAGGATCCATCATTATCCACAATATATCCCTCAATTTGGTACCATCATGGTGTATTTCCCGAAAATTCCTTACCCTCTTTATACCAGTCAGAGTCGCGTTGTAGTTAGAATCTTTTCATGTAGATTCATTTGAAGAGGTATCACTGAAAATATGCATGATCTCCGACTCAACGCATCCGCCACTCTATCCATTGTTCCTTTCAAGTAGGAAATCTCAATAATCATACTCGATAAGCAGTTCTAACCAATTCCCTTGCCGCACGTTCAAGTCATTTTGCGTAAAAAGGTGTTGTAAACCACAGTGGTTCGTTTTTAGTTCGAATTTCCTCCCAATCAGGTAGTGTCTCCACACTCTCAGGGCATACACAATGGCTAACAACTCCAAATCATGCATTGCATATTTATACTCATGATTCCTTAACTTACTCAAGATGTAAGTGATCAATCGACCATCTTGCCCCAAGACTCGGTCTAAGCCTTTGATGGATGTGTCAGTGCATATAAAGAAGTCCTTGTCCATGCCAGGGACTTTTATTATTGGAGTTGTCATCAACAAATCCTTGATCCTTTGAAATGATTCTGTGCATTTCCCGGTCCACTCAACTTCTTGTTCTTCTTCTGTAATTCTGAAATCGGATTTTCTATCTCAAAGAACCCTCGATGAACCGTTGATAATATCATGCTAAACCCATGAAGCTATGCACTTCTAAGACATTCATCGGTGCAGGACATTCCATAATAGCTTCTAGCTTCGATGGATCCACAACGATATCTTCTTCAGAGATAACATTCCCTAAGAAATGAATCCATGTGATCTAGAATTGGATCCAGGAGCCTGATAGGGCTAAAAAAGGCCTAAAAATAAAAGTTATTTGAATGGATTCAAAACGTACGTGCATGTAGGCCTCGTCATTATGAACCCAAAACAACTTAAATGGGCTCAAACGGATGGCGTATGCTCCCGACATCGTGTTCTGTTCATTTTTCCAAACAGGGAAAAAGTCAAATGGGTCAATAGGCAAAAAGTCAATGTTGACGTCAAGATGACATCATGTTGATGTCATCATGCTAACATGGCAGCATATGAAGGTGACACATGGAAGTAGGTTGTACAGTTGACGTGGAAGAGGCACAGTGGATTTCTAACGTGGTAGGTACAGGTGGACCAACCGGGAGGTGACATGTGTCACCACTAAAGGGTGACATGTGGCACGCCCGTACAGCTGATGTGTCACATCCATACAGTGACACGTGGCATGTCCATATAGTGACACGTGACAAGGCAGGAAGGTGGCAGAGTATGACGCTGACAGATGGTCCAATCATTAATTAACGCGTGGCATCAAAAAGTGACGAATAAGGGGGTGTCAGATGGCCCAGACATGGGCTTCCACATGGCACCCATGGATTGGTTCAAGCATTATTTACAAAAATTTTAGTCTCCCCAATTTTCGAACTCGAGACCTCTGGTACGGGCTAACACTTTGTGGAAAGGTCAAATACCAATGCGCCACAGTGTAACTTGTTATAAAAAGTCTGCCATATTATAGTTAAAGTGGAGTTAGTGTATGGCAGAGGCGAAAGGGGGTTGGGGCCTAGCTCCAGCCCATTATTTTATCACTGCATACAACCACACTCATTCACGGTTCAACGCTCCACTCTAGGGATAAGGTCACGAGTGCGGGGGCCACGGGATGAGGGCCCAACCACCGGCGTAACCACGGGCGGGAACCAAGGGCTAACACCATCGAGGGAACTATCCAATTGGTGCATGGGTGTAGAGGCATGGGCCATATTTTCATGCCACGGGACCTGGAGCGAACGAATAGGGAGCTAGTGTGCACAGAGTTGGGTTATGGCCACAAGCGCCTTCAGCACAGGACTAGGACTCGGGTTTATAGTGGGCCAGCGCACCAACTGTTGAATTCCCGACCACATGGTGGTCTCCCATATGCCCAAGGTCCAGTGAATAGGGGTATCCCCCTATTCATTTGCATTTTTATGTTTTTAAACTATGGTTTAAAAATTTTAAATGATTTTATGCCTATTATTGAAGAGTTTTGGCCAATATTGGGGGACATTGGGCCCTTTTTCAAGCCAGATCTTGGGGGGAAGTTGGGATATGGTTACCAACATAAGATCTATATAAAACAGGACTTCTTAAGGCTATGGGAAGAGATTCATAGTAGGCTTATGCTGAAGGAATGCCAAGCCAAAGCCATTTTTATGCAGGGAAGTTGTTGAGGAGCGCACCTTTGTGGGCTATTTCTGGGAGCTTCGATCATCCAATTTGAGTATCGTTTCTTCTATTGGGTTCTAGAGATCTGGTAGAAAAATACTAGATCCATTTTGTAGCCTTTTGGCATTGTTATGATGTAAGAAAGAAAGCCTCACCCATTGAGACAAAGGCCCGAAGACGTAGGCGAGATTGTCGAACTCCATTATCACATTGGTGTTATGGTTTGTTGTTGTTTTATGCTTCATTTCAGTTTTGTACATGTTCATATGGTTGTTATGATTCTTCTTTAGTTCTTCCTCTTTAATTAAGCTTCCTTAATTGATTAATGAACACATGCATAATAACTCAACCATAGTCATGTAAAAGATCTTTTCGGATCAAGTTGGTATCAGAGCTAGTTGACATTTGGAATTTGAGTTTTGCATGTTAACTAGGAAAGATCTCATATCAAGGGAGAAAATGGAATCTATAGGAGGAATTTCTCAAGATGAGAAGGAGTTCAAAAATTCAGTGTTTTCCATGGCCGAAATGGTGAAATTTTTGTATGAAAACTACTTGGAACGAAAGAAAACGGTTCAAGAGAAAGCTTCAAAGAACAACAAAGGAAAAGAAGGATTGAAGGAAGTGCCTTCTACATCTATTTCAGAAACCATATCTAAGGTATAAAGTGAAGGTTCCTAATCAATTTGTCCTTGTTCCCATCAATATGGTTTTGTTGCTTTTGAAAAAAATACAAGAGGTATAGGTTTGAGATTGCTAACCAGGATGGGTTATGAAGGAAAGGGCCTTGGAATTGATGGCCAAGGTATCATTAATACCATTTAGGTTGTCGAAAGGCATCGATATTTAGGATTGGGATATGGCGAAGTGGAGCTTGGAGCATCCTCCAAGATGGGTTCCAAAACTTCGGAAGCAAGTAATGCTTCACATGGCCAGTTTAATTCATTGCAGGAACACTTCATGAAAGGTAATGACGCATCACTTCAGGATTGTGGTAGTGAATGCAAGTCATATCCAAAGCGAAGTGAAAATCAGCATGGAAGGTATAATGGTCATGTTTTTACCAATTCTCCTTTTGATTATAATAAGCATAATCAAGTAATCTGGAACTTGTGGAATAATTATCCATGTACTTATTGTCATTCACCCAAGCATTGTGTTGACAAGTGATGGAAGAGACAAACTTTGTACAAGAAACCTATTTTGACCAGGAAGGAAACACAATATAAAGACTCAACTCCACAATGTAAGAAAGATAAGGGAAAACAAGTCTGGATGTCAAAAATTGAGTGCACTTATTGCAACGGGATTGGACATCAAAAGGCTAGCTGTTGGAAGCTTAATCCAGAGCTTTGTCCAAGGAAGGACAAAAGGATTGAGAAAGTACTCGTGAAGGAAGAAGGATTACCAGTGAAGCAAGAGGAACAACGTGAAGGAAAGAAACAATCCACTTGGTTTTTCCAAAAGTGGATGTCACAACTTCATTGTATTTTTCTTCCATTAATGTAATCACACATGTTGAAATGATGACCTATTATAACATCATTTCGAACAACATAGTGTTTTTTTTTTCTCTTTATGAGTATGTAATTAGTCAAAGTCCATTTTGTAACCTTTTGGGGACCATAATTTCCTTTAGTGGGGAGGTGTGATCCAGAATCAAATCCAGGAGCCTGATAGGGCTCATAAAGGCCTAAAAATAAAATTTCTTGGAATGGCTTCAAATCGGACGTGTGTGTATGCCTCATCATTACGAACCCAACGCAACTTGAACAGGATCAAATAGATGTTGTATTCTCCCAATATCGCGTTCTGTTCATTTTTCCAAACAGGCAAAAAGTCAAATAGGTCAACAGGAAAAAAATCAATGTTGATGTCATGATGATGTCATCATGATGATATGGCAATGTCTGGAGGTGACATGTGGCAGCAGGTCTTACAACTGGCGTGGCAGAGACACAGTGTACTTTTGACGTGGCATGTACAGGTGGGCCATCGGGAGGTGACACGTGTCACCACTAAAAGCATGACACATGGCATGCTCATACAACTGACGTGTCACGTCCGTACGAAGAAATGTGGAACATATGTATAGTGACACATGGAAGGGTACGACACTGACAGAGAAGGAAGGTGGCAGAGTATGGCACTAACAGATGGTCCAATCGTTGACTAACACGTGGCATCAGAATGTGACAAATAAAGGGGTGCCACGTGGCCTAGACATGGGATGCCACGTGGCACCCATGGATTGGTTCAAGCGTTCTTTACAAAAATTGTGCTCTCCCAAAGTTTTGAACTCGAGACCTTTGGTACAGGTTAACACTTTGTGGACAGGTCAAATACCAATGCGCCATAGTGTAACTTGTTATAACAAGTCCGTCATATTATAGTTAAGGTGGAGTTAGTGTATGGTGGAGGGGGAAGGGGGATGGGGACTAGCCCCAACCCACATTTTTATCACTGCATACAACCACACTCATTCACGGTTCAATGCTCCGCTCCAGGGATAAGGTCACGGGCGTGGGGGCCACGGGATGAGGGCCCAACCACTAGCGTAACCACAGGCGGGAACCAAGGGCTAACACCGTCGGGGGATCTATCCAATTGGCATGTGGGTGTAGAGGCATGGGCCATATGGCCATGCCACTAGACCTGGAGCAGACGACCATTGAGCTAGCATGCGCAGAGTTGGGTTATGGCCACATGCACCTTCAACACAGCACCAGGACCCAGGTTTGTAGGGGGCAACGCACCAACTGTTGAGCGCCCGGCCACATGGAAGGCTCCCATATGCCTAGGGGCCATTTCATAGTATTTTTTGCCCTATTCATTTTCATTTTTAGGTTTTTAAACTATGGTTTAATATTTTTAAATGATTTCATGCCTGTTATTTAAGATTTTTGGCCAATATTGGGGGATATTGGGCCCTTTTTAAGGCCGCATCTTGGGAGGAAGTTGGGATATGGTTACCAACTTCAGATATATATAAAGTAGGCCTTCTTGAGGTCATGTGAAGAGATTCAAAGTGGGTTTATGCTGAAGGAATGCCAAGCCAAAGCCATTTTTATGCAGGGAAGTTGTTGAGGAGCACACCTTTGCGGGCCATTTCTGGGAGCTCCAGTCATCCGATTTGAGTGTCGTTTCTTCTGTTGGGTTATAGAGATATAGTAGAACAAGACGAGATCATTTTTATAACCTTTTGGAGCTATTATGATGTACTTATTAATATTTTAACATAAATAAGAAAGTCTCATGCATTGAGACAAAGGCCCAGAGACGTAGGCGAGATTGCCGAAATCCGTTATCACATTGGTGCTATGGTTTGTTGCTTTTTTATGCTTCATTTCAGTTATGTACATGTTCATATGGTTGTTATGATTCTTATTTACTTATTCCTCTTTCATTAAGCTTCCTTAATTGGTTAATGAACAGATGCATAATAACTCAACCATAGTCGTGTAAAAGATCTTTTCGAATCACCTTGATAGCATTGCGATTTCTACCCATAATTTTTTTTCTCACAACCTGTAGTACCAAGTGTAAAATTTTGTCTTGGTCTTCTGTCATCCGATAATATAAAAAAATTTCGTCAAGGAATACTCGACAGTAGTCTAGCAGAGTCTCCATGACCCATCCTTTTTCTGTATAAAATTAACAGGAGCACCCCAAGGCGATACACTTGGACATAAAATTCGTAGGTCCAACAACTCTTTCAGTTGCACTTTGAACTCATGTAACTTAGGGGTTGACATCCGATAATTCCTTCTTACGATCAGTTCAGTTATATGTTTTAGGTCGATGGTAAATTCCATCTTGGCTTCGGGCAGCACACCTGGCAATTCTTCTCATAATCACGTCCACAAACTCTCATACTACCGGAAGGTCTTCTACTCCTTCTGCCACACCCTTGATGTTCGACACTAAGTATGCATATAACTTGCATCCTTGTGCATGCTCTCTTGTAGCTATGGAGAATAAATGAACCTTGAGGATACTCCCCATTTTCTTCCTACAATCACATGTCTTTGTCCTTCATCGTCGGTCCAACTCAACCACCTCATCTTACCGTTGATTATCACATCATCCAATTCTCACTAGCCCATATTGATCATGACGTCATAAGACCTTAATATCGTGACGTAGGTTAGACTTCATTACACTATCCCCATGTTTAAGAGATAGTTCATACCCCTTCCTCCAACCATCAGGTTGGTACTCAAAGCCATATCGATGAATCTAAACTCGTCCTGTCGAATTCCTTTACCTAAATCCCTTCAGTGCGACACTAGAACTAGAGGTCTCTCTAGTACTGGGGTCTAACAAATACTAAAATTTAATTTGACAATGGCACCTGACGCCTCGAGCACAATGAACTGGTGCTCGTCCTGGCGGTTATTTACCGCGGTCATGTATTTTATGGTCCTTTTCCATCTTCACAATGGTAGCGTGTCTTGTTGACTCAGTCGCTCCGGCCCTCTCAAATAGACAGTCACACTGGTAATGTGGCTCTCCACATGTTCAGCATCTAGTATTCGGTCAAGTAATCTGAGTCCTCGAACTAGTAGTTGTTGGCCCGCCGGCCTGAAACCCTAGTTTGTTTCGCTAAACAAGCCCAACTGTTGTTGTTGCTGAAGTGGTGGTCCCCTGTAGGGAGTTCTTTGTTGAGAAACCTGTCATCGTGGTGTCGTATGCTAGGGTTCTAGAGACTTATCTTGATACCAAGATGTCTTGTCTAGTTGGCATCTCACATTTTTGTGCACCATTTGTCGTCAGTCCAGACGGTCTTGCAGGAGTCCTGCCCTGACTCCCGCGGTAACTTATTCTTCAGCTAAGAGTCCTGCTGGACTGTATCATGCAACATCTGAGGCATTTAGACCCTCGCCTTCACACGAAGCTAGATTTAAGGTTTCACACGAACATGTTGACCTCTATCTTCTTTATTTTCAGATGCGTGGCATAACGGAGTATCTTCATAAATCTAATCTCAACCTGGCATCGTATGACCACCTTGTCATAAGGCACGAAATGCATCGATCTGGCACTCAATGAATTCCTTTGTCAATTAATTCTCCCGAAACTACTCATCGAACCGTCCCCATAACACGGCTCTGACGACCATGTTTAGTTGGGGTAGGACTGTCTTCCACCTTAGAAGAGTTCTCCCCTTTAGTTGAAGACCGCCATGTGGACCTTCGTGTTGGAGGTCATAACCATGCAGTGCAAAGCACATCGCCTTGTTATCCAGCCATGAATCAATGGTTGAGTCGTCCTGATCTGAAAATTAAATTGATCTAAAATTCAAGATCTTTTAACCATTATTTGCATGTGAATTTTTAACTGTTAACCACCTTTGTAATGCAAAATTAAAGAACATCCATCAAGCACATGAACACATAAACATGTAAGAAAACCATCTATGAACAAGAATTGGTAACGGAGTTCAGCAGACCCCCTGGCTACGTCTCTGGGCCACTTTCCAAATGGGAAGGCCGATAGATTAAGTATTCAAATGCTTACAAAGTGAGTTATAAATTATGTCTGTCATATACAGTAACAGACTTCAACACCAGCTGCAAGATGAAATTCTGAGACTTTTAAGTATAAACATGAATACCTTTTTGTATATCCGAAAGATTCTGTGAGCACTTTTCTGTCTGGATGCCTGAATACAAAAAATGAAGCTGGATCTGTAATCCTTGCGAAAAACCGAGAATTTTGAGTATAAACTTGATATATTTCAGAACTGGACTCAGAATGCCCTTCTTGGCACAATTCCCAAATCTGCCTCTGATATGTACAGTCTGTACTGCCTCGAGATGCATGCAAATCCAAAACCACCTCGATCTGTGTGCAAAACCACCTTGGTTTTCATGCAAATCCACCTCGGGCTATGTGAAAAACCACCTCGGTCCATGTGCAAAACCACCTCGATCACTGTGCAAAACCACCTCAGGCTGCATGCCAGTATCTACCTGCATCAAAACTCCCACCTCAGGATCTGTGCCCATGGCTCATTTAAATAATGGAAAACAAACCAAAAGGGGCGTGGGCCATAGGCCACGTGCCCACCCAAGTCCCATAAAATTCAACACTTTTTAAGGTTATCGCGTCACCTCTTGCCACGTCTCATGGCTATGGCACATTGGTAGTTGTGGTGGTTAGGGGGGCAGAAGTCTCGGGGTCAAACCTGCGGGCTTCTCCTCCCACCGCATATCTGATTTTGATATATGATATGGCATATGGTTGAACTTTGGCGTTATAACATATGGTTTTGATATATGATATAGTTGGTGCGCTTATCACATATGGTATATTATATGGTTATATTATATGAACTTTGGATATATGGCATGGTTTAATAACATTTAAATATCAAGGGGGCCTTGATGTTGGCAAGGTTGAGGGCTAATCCCTTGACCACCCCCTTTTTTCCCAACCATGGGGTGATGGTGGCCTTATCCTAAGGTCTTGGGTCCAATTCCCATAGCCCCAAATTACATTTTTAAACCATTTCTAACCATTTTTCACCATCTTTGATGAAACTTCAATTGTTGATATCTTCGTCATCTAGAGGTCGTTTTTCCCAAAACGAACGTCACCAAAAAGCAGTTGACGAGATCTTCCACTTTGTAATCTTTAATTTTCATTTTGAATACTTTAACTCTATTGAATTTTAAGATGATCCACCTGGATCACGTCCATGTCACTCGTGAACATGGGAACCTAATATTCTAGAGTCCCCTGCGAATGCTACCAGCATTGGTTAGGGCGTGTTGTGGACTCCCAGGTGTACAGGCACCCCGGCCTTATCTCAGTACAGACGGTTAGTCAAGGCTTCTTTCATTTCCCGGGAAGCACCTTATCAGACCCAACACATCCCACGCAACAATCTACTCATGCTCAAGAATTTTTCTTCTCCTTAGGGGTTGGACCCCTCTAGTGCAAGTGCTACTAGAGGTGTCACGCCTCCTCCCCTTGTACCACGTCATGAATTTATGTGGCGTCCTCTAACCTTGATTACCACATGGACAGGTTAATATTTCAAGTAGCTCTGAGTATTAAACAAGGGCTTAATTCATTGGAAGGCGTGACAATCCACAGTCGCAGGGTTGAACCCGCTCTAATACCATATGTAACACCCCCTTGGCCCATTACCATGCATACGATGAACAACAAGTAGTAATTTATTTTTTGCAATAGGAACAAAAAGACAATAATACAATCACAACAACTCAACTTGTCGACGTCATAATGAAGGACGACACAAGTAACTTATACATGAAAAGCATAGCATAGTAGCACACCAAGAAGCTTGAAGTAAATTACGAAAATTGCTATGGAAAACAATATAAATGACTAAGTTTAAGAACATTATCAACGAGCATCCAGGCGCATGAATTCCATTAAACCAATTCATGTAACACGGAAATTCCAAGGTGCACGAATAAATCATTCACCAATTAATGTCGACGTAAACACATGATCCAATGGCTGGTTAACAAATTCACCTTTCGATCAATGCGCGCAAATATCCAATCACTAGGGATCCTACCGCCGCATTGTGACAACACAAAGGTAAACTAAGGCATATACATAAACATTCTCTAAACCCTCAAGCATGACATAAAATTCATTTTACAAGAAGTCCAAACTTTAACTAACGTTCAAGGATAAAATAACCATCGGGCACGTAATTAGGAATCTCAACATCATCATTTTCTTAAATCCAACAGTGCAAGACAATAAAATCTAAAATAATCATTGTGATACACAATCCGTTGTGCAAAAGGAGTCTCCATCAAGTCAAGAGCACATTCATCCTTATAAATCAAGGAGTCTCCCTTAATTAACACATACATCATTATAAACAAAACAATAACTATAATCATTATAAACTTGCAATCTTTAAGATAAAGGATGGATTAATCAAAACTACAATCTGTTCTTCATCATTATAATCTTTAAAATCCTTACAATCTCTATAAACCTTACATAATGATAAACTTTACCTCCATAAGGTTATGCATCATATACACATTACATCATACATCGTTATAAACTTTACACATCATTGTAAACAAGCACAATACATGTTTTAATCAAGAGTCTCCATTATATTCAAGAAAACAACGTCATTGAAATCAAGATATGTACATCAATATAATGCCATCACTTCAAGAGTCACTATGGTCATACCCTACAACCTTACAATCCATAAAGTAAAATATTGAATAATTAACAACTACAAATCTGTTGTATTATTAATTATAAAAATTGCAAGGAAATGAATGTAATTATCACTTCTAGATACATATTAATCGAGAAAATACATTGAACAACAAAACAACATTCTGCAATCACAATTTCATCATTAATTCAATAACGATCATGAACATTAATTAAACTATCCCCTTATACTATATAAATATAACTTTTATCTCCTTAATGTCTAATTTAAATTGAACTCTGTTGTCAATACCAAAATAAATTTCACACTTAAATCAAAACTGCTTTAACTCACTTCTCAACACAAACATGTTAAATTTCAATTTCTATTTTAACACAAGAATCATCATAGGCATACCCTGACTGACTAAAGTAACTGAGTTCTATTGCAAGTAATTTTTTATTCGAAAAGGGTCGAACCCGAATTAGAGTTATTGGAAATATATAATTTAAAAACGATTATGACTGAGTCATAATCCAACTGTCATACAACTTCTCTGCAATAATACCTTAACTACAATGCAACCTAATTTATAATTCTGGAAACTGACATTGCAACGTAGTTTAAATTTTAGGTGGATTTCAATCAATTGGTTTAGGAAGGGAGATAAAACTCTCACGACATTACGTGCAGTATATTGAATATCTACCACTCCACTGGCAAGGATCAACCTCTAGCGAGCTAAAGTTTTCACTGCAAGGGAGGAGAGATTGCTACAGTAATCACATAATATAAGAAAAGAAAGTGGAAATAAGTTAAAAGAAATTAACTCAACATACAAAGGAGGAGGAAATCTCTCGGGATACCAATCCCCTCAAGATCAACCCAGAATTCCATAGGTTCACTCAAGGGAGGATAGTAGAGACGGCAACGAAAATTTCACTGAGACAATCAATTCGCGTCTTGCCTGACTGACATCCTATGTTAATGAGGTTTTAACAAAACATCCCACCCCACAGTAACTGACCTAGTTGACCGTGTGGAGCATCATTTTAAGCCCCAGCTTCCCTTTTCTCGCTTCTACCTCCTATACCCCTTCCAGTTCTATAGCAAGAATACTCACTAGGCATAGATACAAGCGATAGGTAGGTACTTAGAGAACTATCTAAAACGTATTTACAAGACGAATTCAGGTTGTGATCACTGCCTTTTTCTGCCTGCAAGATCTGCATTGCAACTATTGGTTAAGGGACTGAAACTTTATGTCCCAACGCTGATAAACTACGACTATGGGATATGGCCCCAAATCCATAAGAAAAAAAACACAGCGAACCCAGAACCACCCAACAGCATCACTCTAACAAAGAACAGTGTGAATCCATAATGAAAAGGAGAAGGGATCGTTTTTCCTAGAGATGCAGAGGGTCATTTTTCCATTTACACGAAGGTTCTGGGGGCGATTTGGCCCAGGGAAAAATGCAGAGATGTCAAAGAACGAATTTCCATATACACAGATTTTTGGGGACGATTTGGCCAATGAAAAATGCAGAGATGCCGAAGAACGAATTGCCATAAACACAAATATTTATGGGGATAATTTGGCAAATGAAAAATGTAGAGATGCCGAAGAATGAATTTCCATATATACAGAGATTTTTGGGGATGATTTGGCCAATGAAAAACGCAGAGATGCCGAAGAACGAATTGCCATAAACACATAGATTTATGGGGACGATTTGGCCAATGAAAAATGCAGAGATGTCGAAGAACGAATTTCCATATACACAGAGATTTATGGGGATGGTTTGGCCAAAGAAAAACGCATATATTAATCGAACCTGAACGAGGGGGAAATAATGCAAGGATAGATCGATGGCTAAGAAAAAAAACAGAAAGGACGGTGTGTCGAAGTTCTGCGCGCAAGGGTAAGTCTAGGGTAATTGAAAAAAACAAGAGCGCGCAGAGTACTAGGGCGTAAATCTCAGTTGGGGTGTGAACAAAATGAAGAAAAAACAACTGGTTATAATGATCTAACACCACCAACGCCTAGATAAACATAAAATATCAAGAGTCCCTGAAGCGAACCAACACTCATACCAGCGAATGAAATAAAATAATTCAATTTATCACTAACTAAATAGAATGTCCACTGAGGGTATAATCAACTAATTTTCCTTTTTATTTCAGATCTCAAATATGTCGAGATCCAACAAACCATTTTTCAAACATCATAACAATACCTATGCTAAACTAAATAACTAGAAGACGTCTTCCGACTATCACAAACATGCAAGTATAAATTTAATCACAATTCAATAACAGCGTTATCGGAATACCACGACCGTCGATGACGAATCCAAAATCGGTGTCCCGCGCTCACGCTCCAACCAGCTCTTGCTCGCTAACCGCTAAGACCTCACCAGTATCTCCTAGTCAATGCTAGGGGTACTCTTATTCCCCCTAAACTCCCCGACCCGTAAAAGGTCCACGTATACAAACCAGAGAATGATAGCTCACATATTGCCTCGCAAGGTCAATCTACCACTCGTTATCTGAGATGGGTCTCCCAACTCCCACAAGAAAAATCAATCAAGAGTAAAATCCAGCAGTGTAACCTTACACATACCAGACGTCACCCATTATTCTCTTCCGCCATTCCTTTTATAGATTTTTCTTAGTGATTAGTTGTCAAAACCCTTATTAAATTCCTTTTATGAAAATTTAATTAGGAAAATTCTCCCCCATACACTTGTCACCCGATCCCTTAGTTGCACCAAAAATTTATTTAATTTGAAAAATTCCCTCACCCACCTAAAAACATTCCTTAAAATTCTCCTCGATATCCCTTTTATTCCCTTACATTTCTTTTATTACTGGCACCTTTCTTAAATCCTAGTTGAGTTCAAAATTAGAAATTTCCAAAGAGTAGATTCCCTACTATGTTCCACATTCCTCTTTTTCTTTAAGTTTCCATTTTTAGGTCTAAGTTCTAAATTAGCAAGTTTGTACTTATCCAACATTTAATATTTTAATATTTTAATACTCTATTAAAATTTTAATTTAATTATTTATGTTTGAATTTTCTTCACCCCCCTTTATTATTTTCTTAAATGAATTTTAGTTCTCCGGATCTATTTAGACCTAGGCTTTAAATTCTTTAGGCTCAACAAAAATTGTTTTTAAGAAAAAAATTATAATTATTAATCTTACTTATGAAATCATTCACTTTAAGGCTGACCAAGTCCTAAGGAGACATAGTTTTATAGGTACTAGGTTCATTAACTTTTCAGTGTTAAAATCGCGACGTGCCCTTCAAGACGCACTACGTGATCCAAGGGTGCCACTAGCCTGTATACAGGTTTCATTTATGCGACATGCCCTTCAAGACGCACTACATGCTCCAAGGGTGCCACTCGCCTTTTGACTGATTTTGGTTGACGTCAAATCCCTGGAGTCAGTACTCCGTTAGATGACCTTATGGGAGACTAAGGGCCTCTAAGGAATAAGGACCCTGCCTTATTGCGCACCCCTTAGAATCATCGTGAGCGACTATCATAGTCTACCCTCACGGTATCGTGGATCTCTCGAACTAGGCAATCGTTAACCTACAGTTCGAGCCACGACGAGAGTGCTAGTAGGTTGTGGCAGAGATACTGCCACACCTCTCCCTCAATATCTCTGGTTGTCATGCATGGTCCCTTTACTCCAAATGTGAGTCTTGTTAGCAACCTATCGTAAGCCTGCATCCATCAACAAAACATGTCAGCAATTCAAAATCAACATCATAATATACTATTCATATGTCACATATGCAATATCAAAACACTCAAACCATAATAGTCCACTCCCTGACTTGATCCAGAGTCCAAGGAGGTCCATCGATGCCATCGGCATCCTTAATTGGTATAGATTCCTACACACTCAGGAAAACCAGTCAATAGCACTTGTCGATACAAATATAATAAAATACATATCATCACATCACAACATCATCATAATCCATAATCGTATTTGTCCATCATATAATGAACCGGATCACTTGCATGCAAGTTTCCTCAAAGAATAAGTCCAATCAGGTGTGCGCAAGAGCAAGATGTTACATAATGTTACTTTATAATGATGTACATTAATTATTATAAATATAGGATGGAATTAGTTTTCTCAATGGTAGGGTTATTTATGGTTATTGAAGATGATATCTTTATGTCAATTATCCCTAGTGATTAGGGAAGGACCTTCTAAGTACTTAGATGAATGAATCCTTGGAATTAAATTTACTTATGCACAATTAATTACATTTATACATTTATTAATGCTAGGTTGTACAATCATTAATCGAGACAGAATTGATAACATCTTTTTTCTGTTATGTCTTAAGTTAAACTCATGTCTAGTGTTAGATCAATTTTTAGGTTCTTGAAGAGTTGTCTTATGATTGCGCAACTTAAATACGGTAGATAAAAAAAACTTACATGTTTACCTTATTGTTACACTATGGAAATATTATTGGATCTTTTTTTAATTCTTAACAATTGGATATGTATTTAGTGTTTGTGATTTTCTATGTTGCTTGAATTAAATATTTCACCAAAAAAGGAAAAATAAATATAAAAGAAAAAAAGATTAGAGATACATAAATGTTACTTTCGTTGTTGTCACTTACATATTGATGCAAGATACGAGAGGTATGTTACATATGGTATGAGATCAATTTCAACTCTACAAAAACTAACCTGTTATGCCTTCCATTGATTTTTTTTATAGTTAAAAATGTGTCGCTAATAAAAAATTGGATTTGTTCATGAAAAGTATCATGGTAAGAGGACGGGAGATGAGTATATGACATGGTGCGAGGGGGAGAGGTACGCTTCCTCTGAGAGCATCCACGCAGGAGGGATTAGCTCCACTTGGAGAGGAGTAGACTACTGAGCAAGAGCAGGTTGTTGTGGGAGATGTGGTAGGTATGTTGAAATCCTTCTAGAGGATGTCATAGGCGTTGATCAACTGCATGGATTGAGATGAGGGTAGAGAGTTTGTGCCCAATGAGGGTTCACAACACACTCCAACAGGTAGTATTAGTATACATAGAGAACTCGATAAAGTGAAATTCCCTGAGTTCTGAGGTGCCACAGATGGCTTAGCCTCCAAGGCATGGTTGGAGAACATGGCGATGTGATTTGCACTACCCAATTTCACCTCCAACATGAAAGTATGCATGGCGGTCTTTCAACTAAAATGGAGCATTCTTATTTGGTGGAAGACACTCTTACCTCAACTAAACATGGTTATTGAAGACGTGTCATGGGAATTGTTCAAGGAACAATTCCAGGATAGGTACTTGTCCGATGAATTCATTGAGAACTAGCTTAATAAGTTCAATGCCTTACAATAAGGTAGTCGTAAAGTACCGAAGTATGAGGCCATGCACATGGATCTACATAGATATGCTCCACATCTAAACACTGAAAAATTAAAGGTTAACAAGGTTTTGTTCAGCCTCAACTTCAACATACGTGCAAAAGTGAGGATATTGATGCCTTAGATGTTGCAAGATGAAGTTTAGAAGGCCCTCATTGTTGAGGGAGACTTGAATAGTGGGATTCAGGGTGGGAATTCTTTTAGACATATTGGATAGGCACCACCTAGAGCGTCGCAACATCAGACACCAGAAAGACAGACTTTTTGGGCACCGTGATATGCCTAAAGGACCTATATTCTCAACACTACAATGACAGACTCCTCAACAGAGGACTCCTTACAGAGAACCACAACATCAGTAGGAGTAGTGTCGTCCACAGTAGTGGGAACAACGTCGTCCATAGTAGCTGCAATAGTTTAGACCTGGTTCGCAAAACAGGCTAGTACAATAGACTCCTAGGCCAACAACTTCTACTTCTGGGACTAGGAGCACTAGAACGAAGAATGGATGTTGGACATGTGGAGAGCCACATTGCCAGAGAGACTATCCTATTGAGAATGCAAGAGTTTTTGGATCATCAGTACCTAAAACAGTTGGGTATTTGGGAAAGGCCCATAGGATTCATGCAATGGTGAATAATTGTCAGGATGAGCATCAGTCCACTGTGCTTGAGACGTCAAGTATGATCGTCAATCAACATTTTAGTATTTTTATAGATCCGGGAGCTACTGAAAGTTTTATATATAGTGTTGCACTTAAAATAATTAAGGTGAAGGAAGTCGAACAAGATGAGTTTATACATGTGGAAATGGAATATGGTGCTAAGGAAAAAGTTGGAGGAAATGTTAAGGATTGTAACATTAACTTAGGTGACTTCGTGACAAGTGTAAACCTGTATGTTACAATTTTGGGATATTACGATATAGTGATTGGGATGGATTGGTTAAAATCACATGATGCGATAATTAAGTGCAAGATGAAATGATTAAGTTTGATGGATGATTCCGGAAAGAGTAGAGTAATTGTGGGAAGAAACTAGGGAGTGTCTTTGAGGTTTATTTCTTCCTTACAATTATAGAAAAGTATGTGCAAGTGGTGTAAGTTATACGCCATCTTAGCACTTAACAAAAAAGGAGACATGGAAGGATTAAAAAACCTTCATGTAGTATCATAGTTTGCAGATGTATTTCCAGAGGAACTACCAGGTTTACCGCCAGAAAGAGAATTAGAGTTTACCATAGATCTCAAGCCTAGAACAGAACCGATTGCTAGGACTCCTTATCAGATGTTGAAACCAGAATTACAAGAATTAAATATGCAATTGAAGGAGTTTTTGGATTTGAGACTTATACGTCCAAGCGTATCACCGTGGGGTGTGCCAGTTATTTTTGTGAGAAAGAAGGGTGGATCGTGGAGGCTTTGCATCTACTATCATCAATTGAACAAAGCTACGATCAATAACCAATACCATTACCAAGGATTGACGATTTGTTTGATCAAATGAAGGGAGAAACTGTGTTTTCAATTATTTTTTTGAGATCGGCATATCATCAGTTACAGATTAAGGAGGAAGATATCCCTAAGACTGCATTTAAGACGATATTCGGACACTATGAGTTTATTTTTTTACCATTTGGATTGGCGAATTCTCTCGACATATTCATGAGTTTGATGAATGGGGTGTTCCATGAATACTTGTACAAATTTGAACAAGTACTTATCAACGAAATATTAATTTATTATCGGATGAAAGAAGAGCATGACGAACACTTGCGATTGGTTTTAGAGTGTCTAAGAGAAAACAAGTTGTACGACAAGTTGTCGAAGTGTTCTTTTAACATACGAAGATTCATTATTTGGGACATATCATATCTGGAGAAGGTATCGATGTGGATCCAACAAAAGTAGAGGCTATTATGGAATGGCCGACACAGACGAACATATAAGAAGTATGTATTTTTATGGGTTTGGTAGGTTATTACCTAATCAGGGGATCAAATTTTGCTCAATTTTCAAAGTGCTCGGAATGCGACGAAAACAGTGTCATTGTGTTTGTCTCGTCTTCCTGATTTCGGCGATATATTTACTTTGTCAAACGGATTTCGTATGGAGAAGATATCACGATCTGTTCGCCAAGCCAAACATGAAAAATTTTGGATGCTGACTGTACTTGTCCGTACAGTCCGTACGATGACGTGGCAGGGCCGTACAGGCCATACGGTGGTGACGTGACAACTGCGGATTGATCGATTGCTGATGAGTATGGTGTTGACACGTGTCATTGGGTGGTCAATAATAGGAGGACACGTGGCCCAATCCAAGGGCACCATGTGTCGCTCACTGGTTGGCTAAGGAATCTATGTATAAAATGTTGGAGGTCGTGGGGTTCAACCCCCGGACCTCTCCTCCACATAATGACTTTGCAATTTCCGCTAACCATTATGCCGACCCGTGTTCCTTGTTTCATATACCAACGCGCATATATTTAATGTGGTGTGTTGTTGTAATTGGAAAGGGGCACGGGCCGGGGCCTAGCCCCGACCCGTGGTTCCATTGTAAACGTATGTAACCATGCCATAGTGCTAAACCGAAAGCTTGTGCAATGTTAAAACATATGTATTGTATGCGCGGGAAAATTTACACGGACATAGCTCGCGGTCCTTTGATATATGTGGCCATAACATATGTGTTATACGCACGATTGAATGGTTGGCGTATAGCCTGTGGTCGCGGGGGTTTGTATATATATTTACCATATGACCCTAATCCGGGCGCGCGGGAGGTTATGCTCGTTCCAACGAACTAACCACCATTTGCTAAAGCGCGCGGTCCTATGCGCCATGTGCCTAGACGCCGAGGCGGTTAGGGACTGGGACGCCCTTAACCGTCCTACGGTTTGTACCGGTGCACGGTTGTGTACGGGACTGAGTTTTTACGCTTAAATGAGCGTGTGAGCCAGGTTTGTTGAAGGAAGGGTGTGATTTGTAGAACCAGAGACAACAAGCTTGAAGAGGGAGACTTCCAGGAGGCCTAACTTCTTCATTTTTCGACCGATTGAGGTACTGAAAGAGCCCAGACAGGGGTTTTGGGACGCTGGGAAGCCATTGGAGTAGTCGGTTTGTCATTTTGGAGCATTGTAAGACATGTTTTTGAGAACTTTGTGCAATTTAATAATAATGATCCATTGGAAGCTGGACCAGGAGATGTAGCCCGGAGAGGGGTGAACTCCTTTATCAAGTTGTTGTGTTTATGTGCTGATGTTCATTGTTTATGATGT
>JZKD02S2377574.1:42905-53976 GCA_000966675.3 Picea glauca
GTAGTTGTTAATTATTCAATATTTTACTTTATGGATTGTAAGGTTGTAGGGTATGACCATAGTGACTCTTGAAGTGATGGCATTATATTGATGTATATATCTTGATTTCAATGACGTTGTTTTTTTGAATATAATGGAGACTCTTGATTAAAACATGTATTGTGCTTGTTTACAATGATGTGTAAAGTTTATAATGATGTATGATGTAATGTGTATATGATGCATAACCTTATGGAGGTAAAGTTTATCATTATGTAAGGTTTATAGAGATTGTAAGGATTTTAAAGATTATAATGATGCAGAACAGATTATAGTTTTGATTAATCCATCGTTTATCTTAAAGATTGCAAGTTTATAATGATTATAGTTATTGTTTTGTTTATAATGATGTATGTGTTAATTAAGGGAGACTCCTTGATTTATAAGGATGAATGTGCTCTTGACTTGATGGAGACTCCTTTTGCACAACGGATTGTGTATCACAATGATTATTTTAGATTTTATTGTCTTGCACTGTTGGATTTAAGAAAATGATGATGTTGAGATTCCTAATTACGTGCCCGATGGTTATTTTATCCTTGAACGTTAGTTAAAGTTTGGACTTCTTGTAAAATGAATTTTATGTCATGCTTGAGGGTTTAGAGAATGTTTATGTATACGCCTTAGTTTACCTTTGCATTGTCACAATGAGGCGGTAGGATCCCTAGTGATTGGATCTTTGCGCGCATTGATCGAAAGGTGAATTTGTTAACCAGGCATTGGATCATGTGTTTACGTCGACATTAATTGGTGAATGATTTAATCATGCACCTTGGAATTTCTGTGTTACATGAATTGGTTTACTAGAATGCTTGTGCTTGGATGCTCGTTGATAATGTTCTTAAACTTAGTCATTTATATTGTTTTCCAGAGAAATTTTCATAATTTACTTCAAGCTTCTTGGTGTGCTATTATGCTATGCTTTTCATGTATTAGTTACTTGTGTCGTCCTTCATTATGATGTCGACAAGTTGAGTTGTTGTGATTGTATTATTGTCTTTTTATTCCTATTGCAAAAACAAAATTACTACTTGTTGTTCGTTGTATGCATGGTAATGGGCCAAGGGGGCATTACATATGGTATCAGAATGGGTTCAACCCTGCGACTGTGGATCGCCATGGCTTCCACTGAATTAAGCCCTTGTTTAATACTCATAGCTACTTGAAATATTAACCTGTCCATGCAGTAATCATGGTTAGAGGACGCCACATAAATTCATGATGTGGTACAAGGGGAGGAGGTGCGACGCCTCCAGTAGCACTTGTTCTAGAGGGGTCCAACCCCCAAGGAGAATAAAAATTCTTGAGCATGAGTAGATTGTTGTGTGGGATGTGTTGGGTATGACAAGGTGCTTCCAGGGAAATGATAGAAGCCTTGACTAACCGTCTATACTGAGATAAGGCCAGGGTGCTTGTACCCTTGGGGATCCACAACACGCCCCAACTAGCGCTGGTAGAATTCCCAGGGGACTCTAGAATATTAGGTTCCCACATTCACGAGTGCCATGGATAGCTCAACCACTAAGTCATGGCTAGATAACAAGGTGATGTGCTTCGCGCTTCATGGTTACGACCTCCAACACAAAGGTCCGCATGGTGGTCTTCAACTAAAGGGAGGAACTCTTCTAAGGTGGAAGACACTCCTACCCCAACTAAACATGGTCGTCAGAGCCATGTTATGGGGACGGTTCGATGAGAAGTTTTGGGAGAAGTAATTGACAGAGGAATTCATTGAGCACCAGCTCGATGCATTTCGTGCCTTATGACAAGGTGGTCATATGATGCCAGATTGAGATCAGATTTATGAAGATACTCCGTTATGCCCCACATATGAACACAAAGAAGATAGAGGTCAACATGTTCATGTGAAAACTTAAATCCATCTTCATGCGAAGGTGAGGGTCTAAATGCCTCATACGTTGCATGATGCAGTCCAGTAGGACTCTTAGTTGAAGAATAAGTTACCGTGGGAGTCATGGCATGACTCCTCCAAGACCGTCTGGACTGATGACAAATGGTGCACAACAATGTCAGATTCCAACTAGAAAAGACATCTTGGTATCAATATAAGTCTGTAGAACCCTAGCATACGACACCACGATGATAGTTTCCTCAACAGAGAACTCCTTACAGGGGACCGCAGCTTCAACAACAACAACAGTTGGGCCTGTTTAGCGAAACAAACTAGGGGTTCAGGCCAACGGGCCAACAACTACTACTTTGAGGACTCAGATTACTTGATCGAATACTAGATTATGGACATGTGGAGAGGCACATTACCAGCGTCACTATCTATTTGAGAGGGCCAGAGCAGTTGAGTCAACAAGACACACTACCATTGTGAAGATGGGCAAGGCCCATTAAATACATGACCACGGTAAATAATCGCTAGGACGAGCACCGGTTCATTATGCTCGCGGCATTAGGTGCCATCATCAAATGAAATTTTAGTATTTGTTATACCTCGGTACTACAGAGACCTCTAGTTCTAGTGTCGCACTGAAGGGATTTAGGTAAAGGAATTCGACAGGACGAGTTTAGATTCATCGATATGGCTTCGGGTACCAACGAGATGGTTTGAGGAAGGGGTATGAACTATCTCTTAAACATGGGGATAGTGTAATGAAGTCTAACCTACGTCACAATATTAAGGTCTTATGACGTCATGATCAATATGGGCTAGTGAGAATCACATGATGCGATAATCAACGGTAAGATGAGGTGGTTGAGTTGGACCGATGAAGAAGGACAAAGAAGTGTGATTGTAGGAAGAAAATGGGGAGTATCCCCAAGGTTCATTTATTTTCCATAGCTACAAGAGAGAATGCACAAGGATGCAAGTAATATGCATACTTAGTGTCGAACGTCAAGGTCGTGGAAGAAGGAGTAGAAGACCTTCCGGTAGTACGAGAGTTTGTGGACATGATTATGAGAAGAATTACTAGGTGTGTTTCCCGAAGCCAAGATGGAATTTACCATCAACCTAAAACCTATAACTGAACTGATGGTAAGAAGGAATTATCAAATGTCGACCCCTAAGTTACATGAGTTGAAAGTGCAACTGAAAGAGTTGTTGGACCTAGGAATTTTATGTCCAAGTGTATCACCTTGGGGTGCTCCTGTTAATTTTATACAGAAAAAGGATGGGTCATGGAGACTCTGCTAGACTACCGTCGAGTATTCCTTGACGAATTTTTTATATATTATCAGATGACAAAAGATCAGGACAAAAGTTTACGCTTGGTACTACAGGTTGCGAGAGAAAAAATTATGGGGAGCAGTTGCAATGTTGTCAAGGTGATTCGAAAAAATCTTTTACACAACTATGGTTGAGTTATTATGCATGTGTTCATTAACCAATTAAGGTTAGTGAACAACAAATAATAATCATAACATCCATATGAACATGTATATAACTAAAATGAAGCATAAAAAAACAACAAACCATAACACCAATGTGATAACAGAGTTTGACAATCTCGCCTATGTCTCTGGGCCTTTGTCTCAATGCATGATACTTTCTTATTTCTGTTAAAATCTTAATAAGTACAAAATAATAGTTCCAAAAGGTTATAAAAATTATCTGGTCTTGTTCTACTAGATCTCTAGAACCCAACATAATAAACAACACTCAAATCGGATGACCGAAGCTCCCAAAAATGGCCTGCAAAGGTGCGCTCCTCAACAACTTCCCTGCATAAAAATGGCTTTGGCTTGGAATTCCTTCAGCATAAAACCACTTTGAATCTCTTCACATGACCCCAAGAAGGCCTAATTTATATAGATCTGAAGTTGGTAACCATCTCCCAACTACCCCCCAAGATCCGGGCTTAAAAAGGGCCCAATATCCCCTAATATTGGCCAAAAATATTAAATAACAGGCATAAAATCATTTAAAAATCTTAAACCATAGTTTAAAAACCCAAAAATAAAAATGAATAGGGCGCAAATTGCTATGTGCTGCCCCCTTGGAATATGGGAGCCCTCCATGTGGCCAGGCACTCAACAGTTGGTGCATTGGCCCCTTACAAACCTGGCTCCTGGTGCTGTGTTGAAGGCGCATGTGGCCATAAACCAACTCTGCGTGCGCTAGCTCCATGGTCATTCGATCCAGGTCTAGTGGCATGGCCATATGGCCCATGCCCCCACACCCACATGCCAATTGGATAGATCCCCCGACGGTGTTAGCCCTTGGTTCTCGCCTGTGGTTACGTTGGTGGTTGGGCCCTCATCCCATGGCCCCCGTGCTTGTGACCTTATCCCTGGAGTGGAGCGTCGAACCGTGAATGTGTGGTTGTATGTAGTGATACAAATGTGGGTTGGGGCTAGTCCCCATCCCCCTTCCCCCTCCACCATACACTAAATCCACTTTAATTATAATATGATGGACTTGTTATAACAAGTTACACTGTGGCGCATTGGTATTTGACCTGTCCAAAAAGTGTTAACCTATACCAAAGGTCTTGAGTTTGAAACTTGGGGAGACCACAATTTTTGTAAAGAACTCCTAAAACAATCCATGGGTTCCACATGGCATCCCATGTCTGGGCCACGTGGCACCCCCTTATTCGTCACTTTTCGATGCCACATGTCAGTCAATGATTGGACCATCTGTCAGCACCATACTCTGCCACCTTATTTCCCTATCAGTGTCGTACCCTTCCATGTGTCACTATATGGATGTGCCATGTGTCGTCGTACCGACGTGACATGTCAGTTGTACAAGTGTGCCATGTGTCACCCTTTTAGTGGTGACACATGTCACCTCCCAGTTGACCCACCTATACATGCCACGTCAAAAGTAAACCGTGCCCCTACCACATTATTTGTACAACCTACTACCACATGTCACCTCCAAACACTGCCACATCATCATGATGATGTCATCATGACATCAACATTGAATTTTTTCCTATTGACCTGTTTGACTTTTTCCCTGTTTGGAAAAATGAACAGAATGTGATATCGAGAGAATACAACATCTGTTTGATACTGTTCAAGTTGCGTTGGGTTCGTAATGACGAGGCATACACACACATCCAGTTTGAAGCCATTCCAAGAAATTTTATTTTTAGGCCTTTATGAGCCCTATCAGGCTCTTGGATTCGATTCTGGATCACACCTCCCCACTAAAGAAAATTTTGGTCCCCAAAAGGTTACAAAATGGAATTTGACTGATTACATACTCATAAAGAGAAAAACAAAACACTATGTTGTTTGAAATGATGTTATAACAGGTCATCATTTCAACATGTGTGATTACATTAATGGAAGCAAAATACAATGAAGTTGTGACATCCACTTTTGGAAAAACCAAGTGGATGGTTTCTTTCCTTCATGGTGTTCCTCTTTCTTTGCTGGGAATCCTTCTTCCTTCATGAGTACTTTCTCAATCCTTTTGTCCTTCCTTGGACGAAGTTCCATATTAAGCTTCCAACAACTAGCCTTTTGATGTCCACTCCTGTTGCAATAAGTGCACTGAGTTTTTGACATCCAGACCTGTTTTCCCTTCTCTTTCTTACATTTTGGAGTTGAGTGTTTATGTTGTGTTTCCTTCCTGGTCAACATAGGTTTCCTGTACAAAGTTTGTCTCTTCCAACACTTGGCAACACAATGCTTGGGTGAATGACAATAAGTACATGGATAATTATTCCACAAGTTCCAGATTACTTGATTATGCTTATTATAATCAAAAGGAGAATTGGTAAAAACATGACCATTATACCTTCCATGCTGATTTTCACTTTTCTTTGGAGATGACTTGCATTCACTACTACAATCCTGAATTGAGGTGTCATTACCTTTCGTGAAGTGTTCCTGCAATGAATTAAGCTAGCCATGTGAAGAATTACTTGTTTCCAAAGTTTTGGAACCCATCTTGGAGGATGCTCCAAGATCCACTTCACGATATCCCAATCCTAAATATCGAGGCCTTTCCACAACCTCAATGTGATTAATGATACCTTGGCCCTCAATTACAAGGCCATTTCCTTCATAACCCATCCTGGTTATCAATCTCAAACCTATACCTCTTGTATTTTTTTCAAAAGAACCAAAACCATCTAGATGGGAACAAAGTATTTGACCTTTCCACAAAGTGTTATTCCGTACCATAGGTCTCGAGTTAGAAACTTGGGGAGACCACAATTTTTGTAAAGAACACTTGAACCAATCCATGGGTGCCACGTGGCACCCCCTTATTAGTCACTTTCCGATGCCATGTGTCAGTGAATGATTTGACCATCTGTCAGCACCGTACTCTACCACCTGCCTTCCCTATCAACGTCTTACCCTACCAAGTGTCATTGTATAGACGTGCCATGTGTCACCATACAAACATGACATATCAACTGTACGGGCATGCCATGTGTCACCTTTTTAGTGGTGACATGTGTCACCTCTCGATTGGTCCACCTGTACCTTCCACGTCAGTAGTCCACTATGCCCCTACCATGTCATCTGTACAACCTGATGCCACATGTCACCTCTAGACACTGCCATGTCAACATGACGTTAACGTTGACTTTTTGCCTGTTTGGAAAAACAAATAGAACGCGATATCGAGCTCAAACGACGTATGTTTGATCCCATTCAAGTTGTGTTGGGTTCATCACGATAAGGCATACACACACGTCTGTTTTGAAGCCATTACAAGAACTTTTATTTTTAGGCCTTTCTGAGCCCTATCAGGCTCCTAGATTCGATTCTGGATCACACCTCCCCATTGAAGGACCTTTTGGTTCCCAAAAGGTTACAAAATATACTTTGACTGATTAAATACTCATAAAGAGAGAAACAAAACACTATGTTGTTCGAAATGATGTTATAACAGGTCAACATTTCAACATGTGTGATTACATTAATGGAAGCAAAATACAATGAAGTTGTGACATCCACTTTTGGAAAAACCAAGTGGATGGTTTCTTTCCTTCATAGTGTTCCTCTTGATTCACTGGTAATCCTTCTTCATTCGTGAGTAATTGAGAAATCCTTTTGTCCTTCCTTGGATGAAGCTCCGATTTAGCTTCCAACAACTAGCCTTTTGATGTCCACTCCCGTTGCAATAAGTGCACTGCGTTTTTGGCATCCAGAACTTTTTTCACTTCTCTTTCTTCCATTGTGGAGTTGAGTCTTTATGTCATGTTTCCTTCCTGGTCGACATAGGTTTCATGTACAAAGTTTTCCTCTTCCAACACTTGGCAACACAATGCTTGGGTGAATGAAAATAAGTACATGCATAATTATTCCACAAGTTCTAGATTACTTGATTATGCTTATTATAATCAAAAGGAGAATTGGTAAAAACATGACCATTATACCTTCCATTATGATTTTCACTTCTCTTTGGATATGACTTGCATTCACTACCACAATCCTGAAGTGATGCACCATTACCTTTCGTGAAGTGTTCCTACAATGACTTAAGTTGGCCATGTGAAGCATTAATTGCTTCCGAAGTTTTAGAACCCATCTTGGAGGATGATCCAAGCTCCACTTCGCCATATACCAATCCTTAATATTGAGGCCTTTCGATAACCTCAATGGGATAAATGATACCTTGGCCCTCAATTCCAAGGTCCTTTCCTTCATAACCCATCCTGGTTAGCAATCTCAAACCTATAGCTCGTATTTTTTTCAAAAGAAACAAAACCATCTTGATGGGAACAAGGAAAAATTGATCAAGAACCTTCACTTTATACCTTAGATATGGTTTTTGAAACATATGTAGAAGGAACTTCCTTCAATCCTTCTTTTCCTTTTTTGTTCTTTGAAGCTTTCTCTTGAACCGTTTTCTTTCATTCCAAGTAGTCTTCATACAACACATTCACCATTTCTGCCATGGAAAACACTGAATTTCTGAAATCCTTCTCATCTTGAGAAAGTCCTCCTGTAGATGCCATTTTATCCCTTGAGTTGAGCTCTTCCATTGTTAACATGCAAAACTCAAATTCCAAATGTCAACTAGCTTTGATACCAACTTGATCTGAAAATATCTTTTACATGAATATGGTTGAGTTATTATGCATGTGTTCATTAACCAATTAAAGAATCTTAATTAAAGGGGAATAAGTAAAGAAGAATCATAAAAAGCATATGAACATGTACAAAATTGAAATGAAGCATAAAACAACAACAAACCATAACACCAATGTGATAACGGAGTTTGACAATCTCGCCTACGTCTTTGGGCCTTTGTCTTAGTGGGTGAGTCTTTCTTATTTCTGTTCAAAGCTCAATCACTACATCATAATAGTGCCAAAAGGCTACAAAATGGATCTGGTCTTTTTCTACCAGATCTCTATAACCCAACATAAGAAACGATACTCAAATTGGATGACCGGAGCTCCCAGAAATAGCCCACAAAGGTGTGCTCCTCAACAACTTCCTTGCATAAAAATGGCTTTGGCTTGGCATTTATTTAGCATAAACCTACTCTGAATCTCTTTCCATGGCCTTAAGAATTCTTGGTTTATATAGATCTGAAGTTGGTAACCATCTCCCAACTTCCTCCCAAGATATGGCCTGAAAAAGGGCCCAATATCCCCCAATATTGGCCAAAACTCTTCAATAACAGGCATAAAATAATTTAAAAATTTTAAACCATAGTTTAAAAACCTAAAAATGCAAATGAATAGGGGGAAGACCCCTATTCTCTGGCCCTTGGGAATATGGGATCCCACCATGTGGCTGGGCATTCAACAGTTTGTGCGTTAGCCCACTATAAACCCGACTCCTAGTCTTGTGTTGAAGGCACATGTGGCCATAACCCAACTCTGTGCACGCTAGCTCCCTATTCGTCCACTCTAGGTCTCATGGAATGGAAATATGGACCATGCCTCTACACCCATGCACCAATTGGATAGAGCCCCCAATGGTGTTAGCCCTTGGTTCCCACCTGTGGTTACGCCGGTGGTTGGGCCCTCATCCCGTGCCCCCCGCGACCGTGACCTTATCCCTGGAGTGGAGCATCGAACCGTGAATGAGTGTGGTTGTATGAAGTGATAAAATCATGGGGTGGGGATAGGCCCTAGCCCCCTTTTGCCTCTTCCATACACTAACTCCACTTTAACTATAATATGGCGGACTTTTTATAACAAGTTACACTGTGGCGCATTGGTATTTGACTTGTCCACAAAGTGTTAGCCCGTACCAAAGGTCTCGAGTTTGAAAATTGGGGAGACCAAAATTTTTGTAAATAATGCTTGAACCAATCCATGGGTGCCACGTGGAAGCCCATGTTTGGTCCATATGGCACCCCCTCATTCGTCACTTTCCAATGCCATGTGTTAGTTAACGATTGGACCATCTGTTAGTGCCGTACTCTGCCACCTTCCTGCCCTGTTAGCGTAGTACCTTGTCATGTGTCACTATATGGACATGCCACGTGTCACCTTATGGATGTAACATGTCAACTGTATAGGTGTGCCATGTGTCACCCATTCAGTGGTGACCTGTGTCACCTCCCGGTTGGTCCACTTGTACCTACCATGTCAGCAGTCCACTGTGCCTCTTCCATGACAGCTGTACAAAATAATTCCATGTGTCACCTCCATATACTGCCATGTTAGAATGATGACATCAACATGATGTCATGGTGACATCAACATTGACTTTTTGCCTGTTGACCTGTTTGACTTTTTCCCTGTTTGGAGAAATGAACATAACACAATGTCGGGAGCATATGCCATCTGTTTGAGCCCATTCAAGTTGTGTTGGGTTCATAATGACGAGGACTACACACACATACATTTTGAAGCCATTTAGAGAACTTTTATTTTTAGGCCTTTTTGAGCCCTATCAGGCTCCTGGATCCAATTCTAGATCACAAGGATTCATTTCTTAGGGAATTTTATCTCTGAAGAAGGTATCGTTGTGGATCCATCAAAGCTAGAAGCTATTATGGAATGTCCTGCACCAACAAATGTCTCATAAGTGCATAGCTTCATGGGTTTAGCGGGATATTATCGACGATTCATCGAGGGTTCTTCGAGATAGAAAATTCGATTTCAGAATTGCAGAAGAAGAACAAGAAGTTGAGTGGACCGGGAAATGCACAGAATAATTTTGAAGGCTCAAGGATTTGTTGATGACAACTCCAATACTAAAAGTCCCTAGCATGGACAAGGACTTCTTTGTATGCACTGACGCATCCATCAAAGGCTTAGACAGAGTCTTGGGGCAAGATAGTCAATTGATCGCTTACATCTCGAGTAAGTTAAGGAATCATGAGTATAACTACACAATGCATGATTTGGAGTTGTTAGCCATCGTGTATGCCTTGAGAGTGTGGAGACACTACCTGATTGGGAGGAAATTCGAACTAAAAATGAACCACTGTGGTTTACAACACCTTTTTACACAAAATGACTTCAGTGCGCGGCAAGGGAATTGGTCAGAACTGCTTATTGAGTATGATTATGATATTTCCTACTTAAAAGGAACAATGGATAGAGTGGCATATGCGTTGAGTTGGAGACCATGCATATTTTCAGTGATACCTCTTCAAACAAATCTACATTAAAAGATTCTAACTACAACACGACTCTGATTGGTATAAAGAGGGTAAGGAATTTTCGAGAAAGACACCATGATGGTACCAAATTGAGGGATATATTGTGGATAATGATGGATCCTTGATACATAATAACCAGATTTACTTACAAACCAAGGACAAATTGAGACGTTTGGATCTTATGCGAAGTTCATAGAGCAGTGTACATGGCTCATCCAGGAGTCATGAAGATGAGGACCGACGTTAATCCCTTGTTCATCTGGAAGGGATAAGGGTGGACATCGTCAAATGTGCGGTGAGATGTTTAGAAGGTTGATGGGTGAAGGATGAATGTAAACATCTGCCAGGATTACTACAACCACACGCTTTTCTTGAATCGAAATGGGAAGTCATTTCGAGGGAATTTGTAAGGTAGCTAGAGAGGTAGTGGGGGGGGCCAGAGGGCCCATAGTGATAATAGTGGAGGTCATTCAATGTAAGATGGACTAGGTCCACTATATTATTAAATAAGGCCCACTA
>JZKD02S2377574.1:100446-111663 GCA_000966675.3 Picea glauca
AGCAGGTTAGTATCTTTGCCAACACCAATGCGACCTAATGCTTGACCCTTGTGTTAGAAGGGCTTCCCAGGACAATATGCTGCCAATGGAATTTTACACTCCCTAACTCAAGATGTCGTTGTGTGTTTTTGAGCTTGTAGAGAGTGTGTCTCTCTTCCTACTCCAAAGCACTAGCCTAGCTAAATGTTGGTGTAAAAGAGCCCTAAAAAAGAGTTACTAGATCAATTTTAATATTACGCAATGTTTTTACAGGCTGTTGTTTACTCAAAGGCAATGGAAATGAAACTCGTGATGTATGAATCTGACCCAAATAATGCAAGGATATGATGAAATAGAATTTGTTTCATTCGATGAATCCTAGTTATGGGAGAGAGAGATCAGTTTTCGAATCAAACTCAATACTACAATGCAAATGCAATGCTCAATTTCCTTTCAGATGCCAATGCAAAAAATAATGTAGCAATGAACAATGTCAAAATGTCTTTTTCAAAACTTCAATACTCTTAAAACTTTGATTTTCGATGTTCTTGCAACAAGCAAAAACAAAACTTGAAAGAAAACATGCAGTTCACTTTCCAAGAAGAACTCTAAATAATGAGAAAAGAAAACCAAAATAATAATCAACTCAAACAAACAACCCAATCCAATACTTTCAATGAAAGCAAAAACAAAAGCAAACCAAAGAGCTTCTCAATGTAAATGAAAAATCTGTCCTTTCAAACCAACAAGTACAAGAGAAACACCAAACACTCAACTTTCAACAAATCCCTGGTTCTCAGGGAGTCAAATGCACTCAACTCTATACAGCAGAGAGAATGACAATGCCAACAAAATCTAAGAAATGAAAGTCAAGTTTCAAAGGCAAGAAAACGTAGAAAACCTAGATCAGTTCCAGCAAGTCAATTATAGAAAAATATAGGTAAGTCACTGATTCAACAAGCCAAAGAGATCCAAATCAACATACATGAGCTATTGACAGGATCAAAACTTGAATTCAAAAAATTTCAAAAAATGTTCCCAGGCTAGTGTGGAACACAGTGCGAGAAACTATGGTTCTCACAGGCCACTTTGATGCAGCATGCGAACTATCCGCACTGAAATATATATGCAGGATGCGAACAGTTAGGGTTCTCGCAGGATGCTAATGGACACAATGCGGGAATCCCTGAAACTAATGAAAAATTTGAAAGAGCAAGAAAAAATCAAATTGGCTTATAGACCCAGAAGGTCTCTCAGGGTATCCTGAGGACTCAGAGACAGACAAATCAAGAGAAAAATGAAAACAGAGCAAATGGCCACAGAAAGTTCAAAAACCAAAAAGACAAAAGGGATTGTTCCCCAGTGGAGTCACCAATTTTGTTATAGGATAAGTCCGTGAGTGTGGACACAAACCGACCTCCCTAGATCCACCTGGTATCTAGAACAAAACAGGATAGAATAATACACTTTCCCTAGATCTAGTCTATTGAATGAAATAAAAGATAAGGGCTATGGACATACCTTATGAACGCTTTCCTTAGGTCTCTGTTGTTCCAATCTTTGCTTCAATGCTCTCGTCCTATCCAGATCACAACAAAACGAACCAATTGAAGTAAAGACAAGTTAAGATATTCAATGACTAGTCTATACATATGATCAAGAAATTATGTAATAAAGTGACATTATCTTTATGGGAAAGGGACATATTACTGTATTGCATTAATTGAAAGAGAAACTTACAACCTAAGCCTTAATGTCATAGGTCTCCTTTCAATGGCTGCTAGCTCTGACACACACACTTGCTCATGTATGAAGAAAATCTACCACATGTGATGACCTTGCTGTTGTCTCTTGCTGTTGTAGCATCAATCCTCCATACAGTCTTGCACTTGTTCTCTAATCAATCTCTTTCTAACTTTCTAAACTTCTTCTTGCTTCTATTAACCATTTCCTTGAGCAATCTCCTCAATATATAGGAAGAGATAGATTAGTTACTTTGATAGGGAATGATCCCAAGATATTTGGAATGACAGTACTTGAGTAACCACTCGAAAGCCAACTCATCCTTCTAGAAGATCCCCTTCTATAAGATTCAATATCTTTATCTTTTTCCCCTTTAAAATCATGTCCACACCCTAACCATGAGTACAGTGCGGGAAGTTTGCACCCTAGCTTAAGGTAGCCTGCGGGAAACAGGCATTCCCGCAGGTGAATGTATAAGCAGCCTGCGAACATGTTTCAAAGTATGAAATCTGGAAGAAGACAACTTTAATATTTCTCAGGAAAGTGTTCTTGATAAAGAGCTTGATTTTCCATCATCATGACATCATCATGACCTCATCACAATGACCAAATTTGTGGATAACATCATGTACTCGTTTTTTACTCTTCTTCATATATTCTAATATATTGTTTTTTGTTCTATTCTTTCTCTCTACATTTCTTGCTTCACAATTTATCATGGTATCAGAGCTATAGTAGTAAGCCTCTTCACACAGGCTGGAGAGAAACACGATCCTCAAATAGCACAAAGCTTCATGAACCTTGAGAGCATTTTGACACAGACTTTTCACAAGGATTGGAGAGTTGTCCGTCATACTCTCGAAATATCCTCGCAGGAAAATTCGACGAGGAAGAAGACCGTCATACGCTCAAAAGATCAGCGTAAGAAGCTCACACGTCAAAGCAGAGCATACAACGCTCGAAAGATCGAGGAAGAAGAGAGTGAAGAAGAAGAAACTTTAAATATTCTTGTACAATTTTCAAGAATCATCAAAGAATTTACAAAGAAGAGCTTCAGAAGGTAGAAACGTTGAAAATCGCTCAAATCTGTTAAAGATTGCAGCAGACAATGTCAAGCTTCAAAGAATCCGTGTATTTCTTTCAAATCTTTGAAAAATTCATGAATCTTTCTTCCGTAGAAGAAAATCCTTGCAAAGGTAGTAAAGAATGTGTCTCAGGTTCAAGGAACAACCGTCGCGGTCGTAATATTTGTTCTACAAACAGATCCGAGGTGGAAATCCAGTTCAGAAGGGATGAAGAGAGCGTGGAAAAGGAAAAATAATTTCAGCCATTAGATCTTGCGCAGATGATCGAAAACCATTGGATCAACGAGAAAGTGCACAAGGTTTAGTCCTCTGGAGTGCACAAGAGAAATTTCGTCTTGAGAAGTCGCGAAATCCCAACATCATCTGGACTGTCCATCAAGAGACACGTGGTGAGATCTCGACATTTCGCTAACTCACAAGGTGTAAAGGTCAAAAGACGTCCGTGAGAATTCACGAATCGCGAAATCACGAGTCATTCTGTACTGTTGGCTCGCGAAAGATCGTGAGCCGTCGATCTAATCCAATCGCAAAATCGAGGATCGGGAGTTGGATGAGCGAAGGAGACTGCTCTCCAAAATCCCGATACGCAAAATCCCGACATCACAAAATGCGAAATCCCGAGAGGATTGTGAGCCATCCATCTCAGAGGACAGGTGGCAGCAGATCCAAGTGCCATCATTTCATCATTTCAGAGTTCGGGATATCAGAGGTCTTGTTGACGAAAGGTCACGACACTCCACGGTGAAAGTCCCGAAATCTCAAAAAGATCACAGCCGTCCATTCGTTCGGACACATGGCGAAGATCGAGGAAATTGTCGGTTTTTTGTCTACCGAGGTTTCAAGTTGACAGAGGATTTGGAGTCACAAGTCGTGAAATCATGAAACGACGAGGACCATCCATCTTGAGGGGACAAGTGGCAACAATCTAGAACTTCAGGGAAAGTCCCGAAAGAAAAGGGCCATCGGCATATCAGGATTCGACGTTTCGCGAATCCTGAGGACAAGAAGCACGAGCATTTCGGAATTGCGAAGTCCAAAATCCTGAAAGGAGGAAAGCTCCATTATGGGGCCCAGCTGATGTCATCTCGTCAAAATGAGGGTTCGGGAATATCCACGGTGAAACCCCTGAAGCAGACTTGAGCCATCCATCTGTTGGGACACATGGCAGAGATCGAGGCCTTCGAAAAAAAATTCCGATAGGAGAGTCCATCGGCATTACGGGATTTGGAAAATCGCGAATCCTAAAGACGAGACGTCCGGAGAATTTGAAGTCTCGAAATCGCGAGAAGAGATTAGGACTGTCCATCATAGGAGGATGCGTGGAGAAGATCAAAGCATTCGGGAAATTTCCCAAAAGGAAAAGAGGTATGACTATGGTCTTGTGAGAATTGGTCACATGGACTAAGGAAAAGCCAGGAGGGGCTAAGGCGAGAAAATCCATATCGGGAAATCGGTAAATCGGAGATCGGGGATTCAAGAGGACAAATAATCGGAAAATCCCGTAGCGCTTTAACCTTTCGGCATGTGGTCACATTGATTGGAGACTAAGGGCCAATTCAAGGCCGATAAGCTCTCATCAGCAATCGGGGTTTTGACAATCAGAAGTTGGAGAGTTCAAAGGTCTTGTCTAACAGAGTTCCGAAACCACTGCAAATTACATGTAGGAGACAGGTAAGTAAGAATTTTTCTTCTGTTTTGCTGAATTCCTTAAAAGATGGCGACGCCTAGCAATTTAGGACCAACAAAGGGTCCGATTCTTCTTGGAAAGAACTATGAGTTCTGGTCTCTTCGGATGAGATCCTTCTTGCAAGCACAAGAGTGCTGGGATCGAGTGGATCATGGATATGTGGAACTAGATCCAGCAGACCTGTCCGCCATGACTAATTAGCAAAAAATTGCTCAGGCAATGCAGAGAAACAGAGAAAATAAAGCTAAATTTTGGATTCAAAATTCTGTGGATGACTCGATTTTTTCAAAAATCACAGGCACTAGTACTTCAAAACAGGCCTGGGACATCCTTAAATCTTCCTACCAAGGAAATGACAGGGTCAAAACAATTAAACTACAGACCTTGAGAACGCAATTCGAGACTCTAAGGATGACAGAGTCTGAGAATGTGGATCAGTTCATGACCAGAGTCATGGGCATCGTGAACCAGATCAGAATGACTGGTGAAACCATCACTGATCAACACATTGTTGAGAAAATCCTCAGAAGTTTACCAAATAAATTCTAAATGGTTGTAACAACAATCCTTGAATCCAAGGATCTGTCAAGTTTTTCAACAGATGAATTAATTGGTTCTCTAGTGACACATGAGACCAGACTGCATCTCACAGACGTGTCAATCTCCAATGCTTTCAAAACTCAATTCTCCTTCAGGAGAGGGAGAGATAGAGGAAGAATCAAAGGTCACCAAGGAAGAGGGATCAATCAAAGTAACCCTCACTCCAGTGGAGGTAACAGACAACAATATCTGAATCAAAATTTCCAAGGTCAAAGACATCAACAACAAAATCAACATCATAATTTCCAGCCTCAAAGAGGTAGAGGGAGAAGATAAAATGACAAAACAAGCATACAATGCTATTACTGCAAAAAGTATGGGCATTATGAATATGAATGCAGGAAGAAGCAAGCAGACCAGCTCTCGGGCAGAGCACATGTGTCAAATCACACGGGAGAAAACTCAGGAGGGATGTTTCTTTCGTGCCACAAGACTGAACAACAACCTAAAGATATCTGGTTGCTGGACAGTGGATGCAACAATCACATGATAGGTAACAAAGATTTACTTTTATGCATTGATTCTTCAATCTCATCTGATATTACACTTGGAAATGATTTCTTAGTCAAAGTTCAAGGAAAAGAAACTGTTCCTATTTTTACTAAACATAATGTAAAGAAAGACATAAACAATGTCTATCATGTTCCAGATCTGAAACATAATTTGCTAAGTGTAGGACAACTCATTGAACATGGCTATAAGGTACTTTTTGAGGGAGCATCTTGCAAGATATATGACAAAATCCCAACCAGAAAATTGATTTCTGAAATCCACATGACTCAAAATAGGATGTTTCCCCTTACCTTCAGAACTGTAAATCTGATTCAACCATATGCACAAAGTGCATCCACCCTGAATGAAACTATGGTTTGGCATAAAAGATTTGGACATCTACCATTTCAGATTCTAAGTCTTCTTCAGAAGAACTCCATGGTCAAAGGTCTTCCTATCTTTAAAGAGCAATTTCCCCCATGTGAGTCTTGCATACTTGGAAAACATAAGAGAACTAGTTTTCCATAGTCTTCCAATCAAGCCAAACAACATATTGAACTTGTGCACACTGACCTATGTGGACCAATGCAAACAAATTCCATAGGTGGCAGCTTTTATTTTCTAACATTTATTGATGATTTCAGCAGAAAAATATGGATCTATTTTCTCAGACAGAAGTCTAAAACTTTTGCAAAATTCAAAGAATTCAAGGCAGAAGCTGAAAAACAGAGTGGCAAATATATCAAAGCACTCAGGTCATATGGAGGAGGAGAATACAACTCCAGAGAATTTGCAAATTTCTGCAAATCACAAGGCATTATCATGCAAACAACAACCAGGTATACTCAATAGAATGGAGTGGCTGAAAGGAAAAATCAGACAATAATGAATATGGCAAAAACACTTCTTAAAGAGAAAAGTTTGTCAAATACTTTTTGGGCTGAAGCAGTAGCATGCTCAATTTATCTCCTGAATAGATATCCAACCACAAGTCTAAAGATGAAAGTTCCCCAAGAAGCATAGAGTGGGACAAAGCTCAATGTTGCACATCTAAGGACATTCAAATGCATAGCATACACTCACATACCTTCCGAACTAAGGAAGAAACTTGATGATAGAAGTGAAAAATGTATTTTCACTTGATATAGTGAAACATCTAAAGCTTACAGGCTTTACAATCCAATCACCAAGAAACTAATTCTTAGCAGAGATGTAAAATTTCTAGAAAATCAATTCTAGAATGATTCAGAAAATCAACAAATGGACAGCCAAAATCCATTGCTGCCAAGTTTTGAAAACGCACAACAAGTACCTCAAACTACTCTTCCAAGATTGTAGGTATAAAGACAACCTGGAAATTCTCAGGATAACTCAACTTCCAGCAGAGAATCATTCTCTGAACCACAAAATCAGAGAACTCGAAGTTTGAGAGAAATCCATCAGCAGTTGGATGTCTTTGAACAACACAACCTTTTTGCTTTAATGTCATGTCAACCTACATCCTTTAAGGAAGTAGTTAAGGAGCCACATTGGGTTCAAGCCATGAACCAAGAAATTGACTCCATTGAGAAGAAAAAGACATGGGATATTGTTGATTTGCCAAGTCACAAGAAGAGTATTGGTGTCAAGTGGGTTTACAAAACTACACTCAATGGAAAAGGGCAGATTGAAAAACACAAGGCAAGACTTGTTGCCAAAGGATTCTCACAAAAACCAGGTACTGATCATGGTGAAACTTTTGCTCTAGTAGCAAGATTAGACACTGTAAGGACTTTATTGGCCATAGCAGCCCAACACAAATGACAAGTTTACCAGATGGATGTCAAGTCAGCATTCCTGAATGGTTTCTTAGAAGAAGAAGTTTATGTCAATCAACCACCTGGATTTGAAGTCTAAGAGAAGCCAGCCAAAGTATACCAGTTGAAGAAATCCTTGTATGGCTTAAAGCAAGCTCCAAGAGCTTGGTATAGCATAATTGACACTTATCTGATCAAAAGTGGTTTCAGCAGAAGCCACAATGAGCCAACTCTTTACACCAAAATAGATTAGCACAGTACAATTTTGATTGTATGTTTATATGTTGATGACATGATCTATACGAGAAATCTTGAGTTAACAGATTTTAAACATGCCATGCAATCTGAGTTTGAGATGACAGATCTTGGCATCATGAAATATTTTTTAGGGATTGAGGTTAATCAATCAACCAAAGTCATTTTTGTCTGTCAGCGAAAGTATGCAGTAGACATCATCAAAAGATTTCTCATGGAAGGATGCAATCCAACAGAAACCCCTATACCCCTAGGCACAAAATTGAACAAGAATGATGAAGGTCCTACAATGGACTCTACCCTGTACAAAAGTTTAGTAGGCAGTTTGTTGTATCTTACAGCAACTAGGCGTGTCATTATGTATGCAACCAACCTTGTTTCCAGATTCATGGAATCCCCCAAAGATTCTCATTGGAAAATGGCGAAACAAATTCTGAGATATGTTGCAGAAACTCTCAATTTTGGCTTATGGTACACTAAATCTGATAGTAATCAACTTTCTGGTTACACATATAGTGATTTTGCAGGCAGCCTAGATGATAGGAAAAGCACATCTGGACATGTTTTTCAACTGGGCACAAACCTAATTTCATGGGCATCAAAGAAGCAACCAATTGTTTCAATATCTTCTATAGAGGCAGAGTATGTCATTGCTACCTCAGCTTCTTGTCAAGCTGTGTGGTTGAGAAGAATATTGAAAGATATGTCACATACAGAAAATGATCCAACTCCTATTTTCTGTGAAAATACTTCAGCAATCGCTCTATCCAAAAATCATGTGTTTCATACGAAAATCAAACACATTAACACTCGTTTTCATTTCATATGCGAGCTAGTCAATAATGGTAATATTGTACTACAAATCTGTGGTTCTGGAGATCAACTTGCTGATATCTTTACAAAGCCATTGGGAAAATTGGTTTTTGATTTTCAAAGACAACACTTAGGCATAATCAATGCTGATGTTTGTAATTGTTGAGTTTAAGAGGGAGTGTTAAATATAATGTAACCTCAATAGGCTGACTGTACACTGCCAGTTGTCCTGGCCAGCTGTACTTTCTATTCTTGATTCTCTTGATCCTATTTAGCTCAGTTATTTCCCTTTGCATACCAACTTCTTCATCATCTTCTTCATGTACTTGTTTTGTACTCTTCTTCATATATTCTAATATACTGTTTTCTGTTCTATTCTTTATCTCTGCATTTCTTGCTTCACAATTTATCAGTTAGCAGAGGATGCCAACCCGGATTTCACTAAGGCTGTCAGGCCAAGACGCGAGTTGATTGTCTCAAAAAAAAATTTGCTACCCTCTCTGCTATCCTTCCTAGAGTGAACCTCTGACATTCTGGGTTGATCTCGAGGGGATTCGTATCTTGGGAGATTTCCTCCTTCTTCTATGTTAAGTTAATTTATTTGAACTTATTTCCACTTGATTTTCGTATATTATGTGATTACTGTAGCAATCTCTCCTCCCTTATAGTGAAAAATTTAGCTCCTTAGCAGTTGATCCTTGCAAGCAGAGTCATAGATATTCAATATATTGCACATAATGTCACGAGAGTTTTATCTCCCTTCCTAAACCAATTGATTGAAATCTGCTTAAAATTTAAACTCTGTTGCAATGTCAGTTTCCAGAATTATAAATTAGGTTGCATTGTAGTTAAGGTATTATTGTAGAGAAGTTGTATGATAGTTATATTATGACTCAGTCATAATCGTTTTAAAATTATATATTTCCAGTAACTCTAATTCGGGTTCGACCCTTTTAGAATAAAACAATGCTTTCAATAGAACTCAGTTAGTTTAGTCAGTCATGGTATACCTATGATGATTCTTATGTTAAAATAGAAATTGAAATTTAACATGTTTGTGTTGAGAAGTGAGTTAAAGCAGTTGTGTTTTAAGTGTGAAATTTATTTTGGTATTGACAACTGAGTTCAATTTAAATTAGACATTAAGGGGATGGAATTTATATTCAAATAGTATAAGGGGACAATTTAATTAACTTTCATGATCGTTATTGAGTTAATGATTAAATTGTGATTGCATAATGTGGTTTTGTTTCTTAATGTATTTACTCGATTAAAATGTATCTAGAAGGGATAATTACATTCATTTCCTTGCAATTTTTATAATTAATAATACAACATATTTGTAGTTGTTAATTATTCAATATTTTACGTTATGGATTGTAAGGTTGTAGGGTATGACCATAGTGACTCTTGAAGTGATGGCATTATATTGATGTATATATCTTGATTTCAATGACTATGTTTTCTTGAATATAATGGAGACTCTTGATTAAAAGATGTATTGTGCTTGTTTACAATGATGTGTAAAGTTTACAAGGATGTATGATGTAATGTGTATATGATGCATAACCTTATAGAGGTAAAGTTTATCATGATGGAAGGTTTTTAAAGATTATAAAGATGCATAACAGATTGTAGTTTTGATTAATCCATCCTTTACCTTAAAGATTGGAAGTTTATAATGATTATAGTTATGGTTTTGTTTATAATGATATAGGCGTTGATTAAGGGATACTCATTTATTTATAAGGATGAATGTGCTCTTCACTTGATGGAGACCCCTTTTGCACAATAGATTGTGTATCATAAGGATAATTTTAGATTTTATTGTCTTGCGTCGATGGATCTAATAAAATGATGATGTTGAGATCCCAGACGATGTGCCCAATGGTTATTTTCACCTTGAACGTTAGTTAAAGTTTAGACTTCTTGCACAATGAATTTTATGTCATGCTTGAGGGTTTAAAGAATGTTTATGTATATGACTTATTTTACCTTTGCATTGTCACAATGTGGTGGTAGCATCCTTGGTGATTGGATCTTTGCAAGCATTGATCGAAAGGTGAATTTTTAAACCAGGCATTGGATCATGTGTTTACATCTGTATTAATTGGTGAATGATTTAATAACACACCTTGGAATTCATGTGCTACATGATTTGGTTTACTGGAATGATTAGGCCTGGATGTTCGTTGATAATGTTATTAATCTTAGTCATTTATATTCTTTTCTGAAGAAATGTTCATAATTTACTTCAAGATTCTTGGTGTGCTATTATGATATGTTTTTCATGTATAAGTTACTTGTGTCATCCTTCATTATTACATCGCCAAGTTGACTTGTTGTGATTGTATTATTGTCTTTTCGTTCCTATTGGAAAAACAAAATACTACCTGTTGTTCGTCGTATGCGTGGTAACGGGCCAAGGGGACGTTACACATTACAAATAAGAACACATCCAATAAGGTAACAAATTCTCAATAAATCAAAGGATGAGGCCTAACAAATAATATGCAATTATTAATATTATCATAATTGACTTTAAAAATTGCGCATGATTTGTAAATGTAATTGTCCTTTTTATGTAAGTGTCTAAAGAATATCCTTAGGTGGTTTTCACAAATTTGTGAACTTATTAACTATCTCAAGGCACAAATCTTAACCATATCTCGTAATTATTATTACTATGGAAATTGATTAAAGGAATTAAATAGATCCTTACCATAATTCATTACAACCAATGACAACAAACATTAATGTAATCATT
>JZKD02S2377574.1:165982-185953 GCA_000966675.3 Picea glauca
CTAACATAATCTCTACCGTTAGATCTGCGACCTTATAATGAACGGTCCAGATTTACAATGAAATTACAATATACTTTTACAAGGCAATTTTTTCTTCGGGGGCTTCGCCCCCGAAACCCCGCTGGGGGCTTGCTTTCCGCCAGACCCCCCAATCAGGGGGATAGCCCCCCCAGACCCCGTAGAGGGGGTATCCCCGCTCTGCACTCCCCCGTGTGGAAGAGTGTACATACTTCTGGGGTGTAAATATTTCATGGGGTATAAACACGGCTGAAATCAAGGACCTCTGAATCAGGAAGATAATCAGGCTCCCCAACCAACACTGAGGATATTTCGGAAGAGGATGTTGACACCCCCATTGTGCCCGAGTCACCAGAAATCAATGACATAAACCCTCCCTCTGACCCTCTCGCAGTGGAACTGATCATTTCCCTTAATGCTCTCACCGACTTCTCTACCCCCCAAACCCTCAAGTTAATCGGTTACATCAAGCACCGAAAGGTCATCATTCTGGTTGATAGTGGCAACACCCACAATTTTATTCATTGTCGCATTGCCCAAGAAACCCATTGCTACATCCATGCTGGCAACAATTTCCAAATCATGATTGCCAATGGTGGTTCTATGAAATGTGGCGGGCACTGTGAAAATGTGCGTCTCCAAATTGTTGACTACCACCTAAAATCCCATATGTTTGCTATTGACATTTGCGGTTGTGACATTGTGTTGGGTGCAGACTGACTAAGGACTTTGGGTCCCATTCTCATGGATTTTCAGAACTTAACCATGCAATTTGACCAAGGAGGCCACCAATATAAATTCCAAGCCATCACTGCTGGTTCACCTGAGGTCATCAGTTCTCATCGCATGGAAAAACTGCTCAAAAAAGGTCATTCTGGTGTCATTGCCCAACTCCACGCCATACAAGCCACAAAGACACCACTAGTGACCCAAGACCTCCAAGACCTCCTTTCTAAACATAAAAAGGTATTTTCCACCCCACAAGGACTCCCTCCTTCCCGCGGTGTCCATGATCATTCCATTCCCCTTGTCCCAGGAAGCCTTCCCCCCAATATACGCCCATATCGCCACCCCTTTGTACAAAAAAATGAAATTGAAAAAATGGTCCAGGAACTCCTTATTGTCGACGTCATCTATCCTAGTATGAGCCCTTACTCCTCTCTAGTCATCATGGTACTGAAAAAAGAAGGTTCTTGGACAATGTGTCCTAACTTCTGTGCTCTCAACAAACTGACCATCAAAGACAAATTTCCCATTCCTGTCATTGATGACCTCCTGGATGAATAGAGTGGTGCCCAATTCCTTACCAAACTTGATCTTCACTCGGGCTATCACCAGATACGTATGAAAGAGGCCGACATTCCCAAGACTTCCTTTCGCACTCATGAGGGCCACTATGAGTTTTTGGTCATGCCCTTTGGTTTGTGTAACACCCCCTCCACCTTCCAGAGTCTCATGAACTATGTCTTTCGCCCTTTTCTCCGTCATTTTGTCTTAGTTTTCTTTGATGATATCCTCATCTATAGAAGAACTTGGAAAGACCATCTTACTCATGTGGATCAAGTTCTCCACCTACTCTCTCAGCACCAACTTTTCTTGAAACAATCCAAATGTGCTTTTGGTGCCTCAGAAGTAGAATACTTGGGCCATCTGGTGGGAAAGGATGGCGTCAGGGTGGACCTAAAAAATATTGAAGCTATGCAAGACTGGCCTCACCCAAAGACTCTCAAAAGCTTGCATGGATTTTTGGTTTTCACAGGGTATTGTTGCAAGTTCGTTAAGAACTACAGAAAGATTGCAACACCTCTCACGGCTCTCCTCAAAAAGAACTCTTTCACTTGGACTCCAACAACTTCTCAAGCTTTTCAAACCTTGAAGATGACCATGTTCACCACTCCGGTTCTGGCCCTTCCCGACTTCACAAATACCTTTGTGTTGGAATGTGACGCCTCAGGGAAAGGAATCGGCGCTATCCTTATGCAAGAGGGTTGACCTTTGGCCTTCACTAGCAAGCAACTGTCTAAAAGGAATTTGGGCAAACCCATTTATGAAAAATAAATGTTGGCGATTTTGCATGCCATTGAGTTGTGGTGTCCTTATCTCTTGGGGAAACGCTTCCAAATTAAGACCGACCATCAAAGGCTCAACTACTTTCTAGAACAATGCATTTCCTCCCAGGAACAACAAAAATGGGTGACTAAGATTTTTGGATATGATTATGAGATAATTTACAAGAAGGGTAAAGACAATGTCGTGGTGGATGCACTGTCCCAGAAATATGAAGATGAAGGATCCCTTTTTTCTCTTTCCTTCATTGTACCCGATTGGCTCCAAGCTGTGCGCCAGGAATGGCTTCAAGATCCCAAAAGTTCGCATCTGATCCAGCAATTGCAGAACAAGGATTCTACTCCCCTAGGGTACTCCTGGCTCCAGGATGAGCTTCGATACAAAGGTCGCTTGTATTTAAGTAAACAATCCAAGCTCAAATCCATGGTGTTTTCTGAGCTTCATGCTACACCCATAGTGGGGAACTCAGGGTTCACCAAAACATATGACCGAGTCAAACTTTCTTTTTCTGGGATGGTATGAAACAAGACATCCGTAAGTTTGTCGCTGAATGTGAGGTGTGTCAATGAAACAAGGGAGAAACAGTCAAATCTCCAGGCACCCTCCAACCACTTTCGATTCCCCCTGTTATTTGGAAGGATATCTCTATGGACTTTATTAAAGGCTTACCAAAATTGGGGAATAAATCAGTCATAATGGTGGTGGTGGATCGCCTTTCCAAGTATGCTCATTTTTGTGCTCTTCACCACCCATTTACTGCATCCACGGTAGCTCAAATTTTCATGGACCAGGTCTTCAAGCTTCATGGCATGCTGCACTCTATTGTTTCCGATCGAGACCCAACTTTCACAAGCAATTTTTGGAAAGAGTTGTTTAAGCTACAAGGCACACAATTGCATCTCAGCTCATCTTATCATCCCCAGATATATGGTCAAACAAAAGTTGTCAACAAGTGTTTGGAAACATATCTGAGGTGCTTTGCCTCTGAAAAACAACACCAGTTAGCTCAATGGTTACCCCTTGCCGAATGGTGGTACAACACTACATACCATACAACCACTCACATGACTCCTTTTGAAGTGTTATATGGACAGAAGCCACCTTAAGTTCTCTCATACTTACCGGGTACCTTGAAGGTCCAGGCGGTTGAAAAAACACTTACAGTCCGAGAGGATATCCTTCGTACCCTTAAAGAGAACTTGGTCATGGCACATAATAGAATGAAGCAATAAGCAGATCAAGGTCGCTCTGAACGTCAATTTGCATAAGGGGATCAAGTGTTTCTGAGACTGCAACCATATAAGCAAACTTCCCTCAAGGCTGAGCATTGTCAGAAGCTAGCACCCAAATTTTATGGCCCTTACACAGTTCTCAAGCATGTGGGACAAGTCACATATCAGTTAGCTCTGCCCAGTCTATCGAAGCTACATCTTGTTTTTCATGTTTCATGCTTAAAGAAGGTGATTGGAACCAGGTGCCAAATTCAAACCAACCTTCCAGAGTTAGCTGAAGCAGGATCCATTTGGCTACATCCAGAAGCAGTTTTGGACTAGCGTGAGCATTGCCTACATCAGAGAACCATCAAGGAAGTGCTAGTACAGTGGAAATATATGACTCCAGCAGATGCAACTTGGGAACCAGCTACCATTCTACAGCAGTTTCCACATCTCAAGCCTTGAGGACAAGGCTATTTTTAAGGGGGCGGACATGTTAAGGTCCTAACCCGCACATAGGTAGATCAATGTATTCAAATGTAATAAAGGTTAATATTAATAAGGCCTTTCAATAAAATAGAATAAAGCGGATGTAAGAAGACCTAATAGAAGCTTCCGCTTCTAGAAGTATATTCCTCTAGATGCTTCTCTTAATAGACATATTTAGTTTAAATAAGGGTCGAGGGTATGAAAACCCTAGCTTGGATATTATTGTAACAGAGCGCTGCTCGATTGGAGGTTTCCCCCTCGAAGAGGCTTGTGAACATTGCTTTTTGAATCAAAGTGCTATTTCTATTGCTATTCTCATATCATTTCTGTGTTATTGTGAAGATTATGCTGGATATTTTACTGTTATTCTTCCATTTCTAGCATTATATTTTTGTTCTTCGTATTTTATATATCTGGTATCTTGCAACAAACCTCAGAATGTGCTTGAGGAGAGAAGATACAGTTAGAGACGGAGTCAGTTCTATCAAAAATCAAATGTAGGGAGGCAACATGTTTATCTTTAAAAAAAAAACACATAGAGTTGACGGTCTTCCAATACTTATATCCATTTAACCATCAACCACAGGCCCAAAAACAATTTTGAAAATGAAAAAACAGTGAGCCACACAGTCCTTCGACTTATTACTCCAAGCCCTTGACAGAACCAATAGTTAACACCCGAGGAGAGACAAAGGCAATTCACGTGAAATAACCCAGTGCACACATGTGCATCTAACACTTGCAGAGAAGAAACAAGGGTTAACTTAACAATGGTGGTTATCCAAAAACAACAAGATAATTTCTCTTTCCAATCACTCGGGGGGTTAATAACATTTGACAACAAAAAAAGTGAGGACACACACATTCTTGTGAAAGAATTCCGAGATATAACCTGTATCAATCCAATATCCACACAGGACTGTATTAACGTTCAGGTCCAACAAAGACTAGATATTGTGTCACTTTCAGTGAAAAGGAAATAGGAACAGACTGCCAACCATTATTCGGGTTTGAAGAAAAGAACACACCATTGTTGGAAATTTCTCTGCAACTGGGTAAGTATTACCACAACAACCGAGAGGGAAATGAGTTAACAGACAGTGATACATAGAACAAAAACCCTCAATCATCAAACCCAGAGTCTTATCGCACCCCTATCACTTATTATTCCACAAAGACCCATCATAAAACTACATTGACTGAGAAAACAACCAACCCACAAGTTAATACTACCCATTCCTTTGCTTGCAATTTCCAACATTTTACAATCATCACAAGGAGCCATAACATCAGATTTACACATAGTCAAAAATCTCAAGAACACACATAATCCAAGCATCATTGAGCCATCATTTGGTTCATAAAACAAAGAATACTTCATGGACGGAGAGAAACGAACCATACATATGGGAAAAATGCTTAAATGATGAGTTGGTCGATCTTTCCCTTCCAAAAAAAACTGAAAACGTGGAGCTTCACAACCAACAGAGAAAAATCGCAACAATGGAACAATGCTTAGGGTGACTAGCAATAGGGAAGGTTTGGAGTGACGTGCAGTAAATGCATGTCACTTCCATCACCTGGCCCCATTCAATTTGAAGTACGAGACAACCCAATAAGCATAAAACCCACCAATAAATCAAATCGTATAACCAATGCATTATCAATTCCAAACCATCGTAATATTTGAGACCATATCTATTGCACAGTGCACCGCCCAGACTATTTCATATGTTAACCCTTGCCATAGCTCCACACAATAAATCAAATCATATCCACGTTTCTATGTGCACCTCCATTCGACATTAATGAAATTTTCATAGCCCATTAATCAAACCATAGTATAATAGTTAGGACTAACACTTGTACCCATTAATTCTTCCATTCAAAATTTGCATGTAGTTTTTTGTTATAGCTCAAGGATTAATACATGGTTTCTTTGTTTTTTTTAAACTATAGAACCTTTCCATAATTTCCCTTGTTTTGGTCATGCTACAATTAAGTATACCTTACATATATGTGGCTAAGTAATCAACATAAGACTTAGTAACAAGTTTATAACATAGCAACTGTAACTAACATGATCCTCATAACCAGGAAACTATTTTGTGTCGCAAATTATTACCAACAACATGCATTAACCACTCATTATCACACCAAATGCAACCAAACTGCATCATCAAAAAGGTAGGACCGTTTAGTCAACATCATAACGACAACAAAATATGTGTCATATGTCTATACTTGAGCCTCTAGTGTAAAAGGGGGTCCCACCTACTATTATTATATTACTATCATAATTAAATAATAGTGTTTTTATCAACCCTTTGTAGGTGGAATTCATCGTTGTGATTTTTATCGTCAACAAACTGGTGACTCCACAAGGAATATCTGGTTTTGCAGAATAAGAACTATTTCCAACAGATTAAGAACTCAAAATATCTAGTTTTGCAGACCATGTAACATTAGATCAAGAAGATATAAATCATAAATGATTATGCAACAAGGGGGAAGTGAGAGGATTTAAGGGAATAATGACTAGGAATTTGGGAATAACTCATGGAAAGTGTTAAGTATGAGGGGGTTTATCCCTATAAGAATAAACATTCAACTAAAAAGTATTCTTGACTTCTAGGAGAAAATTTTTCTGAACTTGCTCTTTTGAATCTTGAAATGGATGAAAGAAAATGAAAGTAGAAGAGGGATAAAACCAACTATCTTATAAAACAACAGTTGAAGCAGATAAAAATTTCAATGATGTTTTCAAGAGGAACATCATGACAGCTGTGTAACTCAATTGTTCTTGATCAACAATACTTTGCAAAAGCATCACTGTGGAAAAACTGATCCAACATTTTATTTTGACAAGAAAATATGTCAAAAGAAACCAAAAGTATGAAAAGTCCTAGCAGAAATGAAACGACAAAAAAAAAATCAAGCATAAATGAAATGATAGAATGTAAAAAAAATAGAAATGTAAGAACATAAATGAAAAACAATAAAATACAGAAAACATTCCATACAATGTTAAACCTTTCAATTTGGCTCCACGTAGTGTTTTAAGTGGGAACCGTTAGTGCTGTAAGAAAAAAATCGCTCTTGTAAGTCCTTTAGAATGTAATAGTTTGTGCCCATGATAGAAGCAATCTTAAAAGTACCCAACCATGATTTTTGAAACTTTGAATGCATTCCTCTATCAACATGAGCTGAATCCCACAACAATACCTTCTCATTAACTTTAAATTTGATATCCTTGACACTTTTATTGAAATATTTTTAAATAGATTGTTGTCTTCTCTTTATATTATCCAAGGAAAACATCCTTTGCTCCTCTAAAGCCAAAAGTGCATTCATTCTTTGAGAAACATCATAATAATTCAATTCTTTGACCTGTAGCATTAACCTTAAGGAGGAAAGTTTCAGCTCGGTAGGAAGAATGGATTCTTAACCATAAACAAGATGGAAAGGAGTGCAACCAACTCTCACCTTGGTGGTAGTGCGATCTGCCCAAATGACGGAAGTGAGGAGTGTGTTCCATTGACGAGGCTTATCTTCAATGAATCTCTTGATCATTCTTACCATATTCTTATTGGTAGACTCGACCTTCCCATTACCTTGGGGATAATAAGCTAACGAGGTAAAAATTTTAACCCCTAACTTAGATAAAAATTGGGTCAGCTTAGAATAAATAAAAGCGGGACCATTGTCTATAATGATTTCCAAAGGAAGACCAAATCTGGAAAAAATATCATTTTCAAGGAAAAAAATCACCTACTCATCCTGTGAATGCTTAAGCAGGACAACTTCAATCCATTTTGTAAAATAGTCTGTGGCTGTCAAGATAAAGACTTGTCCTGCTGAAGATGGAGGATTAATGTTACAAGGGAAAAACTCTCTATGGCCAAGGGTAAACCACAACAGATAGGTATGATTGCAGAAATCAACTCAATTCCAACATATTCTATATAAACTAATGTACAATATAAGAAAGAGGCCTACCTTGATTCGGTGTTTGATCATGTTCCACCATTGAGCACTTTGACCCAAAGCTTTATACTTGCAAGAAGTTCTCAACAAACAAGCAGAGCAAGTATACAGTGATAATATAAAAGGGGTTAGCACATCAGATAGCATAATCCATTAATAAACATTACAAACATGCCCATGGATAATAATCATATATTTTCAAGATATCAATAGGACGAGAAAGGAATATTTCTATTAATAATTGATCAGCATAAGTGACAACAATACAGACTTTTGTGTCGGCAGGGTTCGAAACCAAGAAACCAAGTTCCTTCCAACTGGGTCTCCACCACTTCAATCCTCCACCAAAGGCAATCTCATAGGAAAGAGGAAATGAGGTCCTCTCAACAATAGGGAAAGAGATTGGAGGCTAAACATTGTGTCTAGACTTGAGGGATAGAGGGATGTAGACTCAATATGAAGTAATTTCTCCAGAGTAACTTTGTTCTCAAAGTTGAATGCTTTCTCCCACTTTTCCATAGGTCGAAATTGTGCTCTTATATCCTTCAAGATGTAACTGAAGGGTCGAGTCAGAATGTTTCCAGTATATGGAAGATCAAGGATCATATATCTCCTGCCGTGACATGAAAAATCGACCTCATTTTGTATTTTCTGGCACAAATCCTGATGTACATGGGATGTAGTGGATCAGCAAGCGTATATGCATATTGCATAGCATATAGGAATCATATATGTGGAAAAAATTATATTTTTAGCTCTAGATTCGTCAAAGGGGGATGATAAGTCTGCAAAGGGAAATGGAAAAAGTCCCTCTGTGAAAGATAACAATGGTGAGGCAAATCTTGCTATAACATTTAATAGGACCAATAAATTCCAAAACCCATTTTGAGAAAGGAAAGTTAGGGAAGACAGGTTGTAAAGGCATAACGGAAAGATGTTCTTTCCCAACAATTTTCTGGCAGTTGTCACAAGATCTCGAAAAATTATAAGAATCACGAAAGATTGAAGGCTAATAGTACCCTTTCTTGATAATCTTAAAAACAATTGTTTTAGAAGAAAAGTGACCTCCTACATGGATAATAGAATTCAAAGAACCATGAGTCTCTTGCAACAATTTATGTGCTTCCTCATTATTCACACAATGAAGCAACACACCATCGAAAGATCTTCTAAACAATAAGTCTTCTATAATGACGTATTTAGTAGATTCGAGACATAGCCTTCTTCTTTGATGGGTATCTAAGTTATCTGGAGATCTTTGATTTTTCAAATAGTAAACCAAATATTTATACCAAAGATGTTCAGAAATAGGAAGGATTTGATTATCAATGTAAAATAGTGCCGATACAAATCTAGCAAGTTCATCATTTTCTTCACTCATTTCAGCATACTGAGCTAAGTGAAGGGCTAAGTCACATCCATTGATAGTTTTAGAAGTCATGATAGTTAGATTATGCTCCTGAATCTTGGAAAGCCAATGTGACATCTTTCCTGAAAGATAAGTCTCCAAGAGTAAAAACTTGACAGCAGGTAAAGGGACTTTTACTAGTGTATGCTTAGCTAAGATGAAATGGATAAATTTTTCAATATCTTTAACTAGAGAGAAAAAATTCTTTTCAATAAAAGAATATTTAAAATCGTCATCAAACAACCTTTGACTCATGTAAGCCACTGGTTTTTCATTATCTTGGTCATCGCATTGAAGGAGGAGGGAAAAAAATGCTTCCTCTGTGGCATTAGTATATATCATAAATTCTTTCTCAAAATTTGTCTTTGCCAAAACCGGGGCAGAACTGATTACTTTCTTGATCCGTACGAAAGCATTTTTGACATCATCTGTCCAAGAAAAAGAACGATATTTCTTAAAGATATTTTGAATTGGCTTAACCATCATAGAAAAATTAGGGACAAACCTAAGGACGAAGTTAATAACACCCATGAAAGATTGAATCTCCTTCTTGGAAGTAGGAGCATGAATATTTAGGATAGCAGTAATCCTTTCGGGATCAATGCTTATGCCTGAATCCGAGACAATGTGTCCAAGGAGATTTCCCTTGGTAACACCGAAAATAGACTTAGAAGGATTTATAGAAATGACAAATTTCCTTCATCGCATGAGAATCTTTCTAAGATGACCGAAATGATCTGATCGATTTTTAGAATACACGGTTAAGTCATCAAGATAAATCTGAATAATTTTACCGATCAAATTGTCAAAATATATTTACATAGATATTTGAAAAATAACACCTGCATTAGATAATCCAAAAGGCATACATTCGTAAGAAAAAGTTCCCCAACGAGTAATAAAAATGGTTTTAAATCTATCTTCCCTTTTTACTTTGATTTGATTATAACCAAAAAAACCGTCAAGTAAGGACATGATCCGTGACCCTGCAACTTGCTGCAAAATCATTTCCATATTAGGGAGGGGGAAATTATCTTTAACATTGGCCTTATTCAATGCGCAAAAATCAACACATAATCTGATCTGACCTATTGAATTCCGAACAAGAACCAAATTATAAACCCACTCAGAATACTTAACAGGGACAATTATCCCAATGTTCAAGAGTTTTTCCAACTCTTTCCAAATAGTTGCTTCTAGTGCACGGTTAACGAGTCTCTGTTTTTTCCTAACTGGTTTGATGCCTTCCTTGATAGGGATGGCATGCTGTATAGTATTAGGATCAAAACCATGAATATCCTCTTAAGACCAAGAAAAAGCATCTTGAAATTCACTAAGTAGCTTAATGAACTTGAATTTTTCTTCTTTAGAACATTGGGAACCTATTTTAACATTGTTTGGAGACTCAGGTGTTCCAATGTTCAAGGAAATGGTTTCACCCACTTTCCTTTTCGACTCCTCTTCTTTAGGTTTTTCTTTGTTTCCTACATCACTTGATGAAAATGAACTTTCTAGAGGAGTCAAGACTTTAGGATTTTTTTATCTTTTATTGATATAATTTCCTTAGGCTTATAAGGTTCATTTTGGATGAAGGCACATATGCTCTCATCACTAGGGAATACCTTCCATGACTCTATATTGTTAGGGATATGTGGACGATACAGAGATTGAAAAGTACAATAAGGTCTTTGTGGCAGAAGTTTCCAATTAGGAGAGGTTGCAAAAACATCTAACCTGTCAGCTATTGAGTTCAATTCCCTTTTAACAAGAGTGATGTTGAAATACAGAAAATTTGAGATAAGTGCCCAAACAGTTTGGGCATAACGTTTCATTAATTTTTTTTTAGGAGAGTATATCTTACATAAAAGGTTTACAACAAGTTCGGAATCCCCAAAAAACTATGAGGTGACCACAACCCATATTATAGGCATTTTCAATGCCTAGCAGTAATGCTTCAAATTTAGTGACATTGTTTATGCAAAAAAACTCTAACCTATAGGAAAAGTTATGAATTTTACCCATAGGAGAGTACAAGATAATACCAACTTTGTTTCTTTCATTGGAGCATGAAACATCAAAGTGAATATGCCACATCCCATCCTCTATGTTGATTTGTTCCAAGGGAGTGTTGTCATCATCTATGAATATGGAATACACTCCTAGGTCCTCCTCAATATAATTCACATTATATTGTGGGATGCATTCTATGTAAGTTGAAATTCTACCCTCCCTTAGGAATATGGTTTTTTTACCATTCTAAGGAACAAATAAATGTGTCCCGTTGAGTGAGAGGTATACACCCATCAAAGCTTGCCAATATCTTCCTAAGTTGATCGAGTAATTACTTACTGGCATATCAATTACCCGAATATTAAGGGTTGTCCTTATTTCAGGATGTGTGCACAAAACCAAGGTCACATCCTTTATTTCAACTATGGTCCTTTGTTGTAAAATATTATAAGAGAGCACGCTTTTGGCATTTTCATTTGTACAATACCAACCTAGCTCTTCCATAATTTTCGACATTACACTTGAGCCCGAACTACCATCAATGAGACAACAATGGGAAATCTAGTCCATAATCTTTACAGAAATATAAAATTGGGGTTTTTTTAGAGAATGCCTAAAGTTATGTACACCTACTATATTTATAGACGAATCCTCTTCATCTACCCCTTTAGAGAGGATGGCTACAATGTAATATTTTCCTTCCATGAAATTTTTCAGATGCTTCTATTGCTCAGGGATGACAACCATGTCCAGGAGGGTAGCATCTTCTTTAATGTCGACCAACTAATTTAGAATGTTGTATTTGGAAGAGGGAAAAGGAGAGGTAGTTCCTTGACTGTGAAGAGACTTAGAAACCTGAATAGTAGCAACTAGTGAAGATGAGTTTGGGATAGAATAAGTGCGAGGAAGATCATATTTTCCTTTTGGAGCATATGATTTATTCCTAGTATTTATGATCATGACATCCTCTGGTTCTGCAAAGTCTAGAACAATAATGGTAGTTTCAGGTGTCTTACCAAATATTTTATCTCTGAAACTCCTCTTTACTTCACATGTACTTTCCTCATGGTGTTCCTCACAAAATTTACACCAACTATGAGGCATGATAGCTTTAGGTTGAAAGTTATTTTCATTAAGATTCTTTAAAGGTGGTGAAGAAGAAGATGAAGCCCTGGGGGTAAGAGAGGGGAAATTCCCTTACGCTCATATGCTATCATTCGATTATTCATTTCTTGTACAAGATGTAAGAGGACAGACATATTCGTCTGTTTAACTGAGTCTCCCTTAGGAAGACCTGTTCTTTCAATTTGTTCTTCATACTCTAAACAAGTATGCAGAGCGGAACCAAGGTTATCAATGCCCTTTTATTTAATCCTATGATGATAGGGGGGAGGTAATGCATTATAATAATGCATGAAAGAGGCTTGGTTCTGAGGGAAAATGAGTTCAGGGATTTGGTTGTATAACTTAGTGAAATGTAAGTTGAAAGACCTGATAGTTTCACCATCTTTATAAGTGATGTTATTGTATTCCCATAACTGCTCGGTTGGGATTTTGGATTTCACATAGGTAGATTTGAACCAATAGACTAAATCCTCCCAAGTAGAAATAATATTAGGAGGAGGTTCAAAGAAATTGTTTGTTGCCTTCCCTTCAAGGGAATTAAAAAACAAGTGCATACAAGTATCATTGTCATTGGCTCCTATGTTATGGAAGGCATTTGAAAATGCCACCAAGTGTTCATTAGTAGTGACTATGTTATTCCCAGTGAATTTTGGGAGATGCTATTTGAATTTGGGAAGAGGATGAGTGGCAGGTGCTAAATTTAGTGGAGAGGAAACATGCCACAGAGTAGTGGTAGCGTCTTTCTCAAATTGGAAGAGAAAATGATTTTTAATGACCTTGGCGTGGTTTGTATTTGATTAGACTAGAATTTGATGGCTTTACAACCTGCCAATCACTAATGAGGCTGAAGGATGAGATGAAGAAGCACCTCCAGTGCCACCAGAACCACCAGTATATGCCATTTTGTGAACAAAAGGTAAGGGAGAGAAAGATGAACTGGTTGAATCGAACAAAGTTCTCCTTAAAGTACTTTGTTGGGATGATAAAACAATGTTTCTTCTTCCTATTTCATAAATATGATTAATCTCAAGTGAGACACCTCTTCTTCTCCTAGAGATATGAGGGTTTAAGTGTTGGAGAAATTTATATTTTCGGCACACTAGTTCAATGGGAGTAACACTAGTTCAGTGGGAGTCAACTGAATAGTTTTATTTTATACTTTCTAATTGATCCAGGTGGATATTAGTGGCCACCCACCTTTTCCAAATGGCTCAAAACAAATTTCTGACAATTTTGACAATTTACTGTTTTTAGCAGGTTTTAACTTCCAGACCCATTTTGAGGGACCAAATGAAGGTTTTTCAATATCGAGGTTCCAACGAGCTATCACATGCCTAAAACATAGATCGCATGCAAAAGTCACGACGCCAGGAAGTTGATGTACTCACTTACCCAAACGGGGCCCACATGACTTTTGGCGCTTCTTCTCCTAGGGTTAGGTTTTTGGATGTCTAGGGTTTTTGGCATTCCTTCTTATTGTAAAAAGGCCTTCAGAGCCTCATTGTAATCATCTTCTTTGGAATGCGAGTAGCAGTCACATCTCTTCTTAGAGATAAGCTACCACCATTCTAGCGAGTCTTTCACTCTGTATTTTTACAGTCTTTGTACATTTATTTGATTAATAGAAATCATGTATTACTGTATATCTGTGTTTATGGTTGCATCTCTAATACATTTATGTTATATTATTGAATATCTTCAATATCTTTGTGCATTTCTTTATTATATCTCCGCTCTCATTTTGTGCCGAAAATAATCCGGATCAGTGGTATCAGAGCAGGCTGCTCTTGATCATTTTTTCAGTGCATGTCCCCGATGAGGTCCGAGTATAGAAAGTTGGGTCTCAAGCTTGTCTCTCTTGAAGACAATCGCTCTCACACACCCAAGAAACTCTCAATGGCGGAAGAAAAGAAAAATGATGGAGAAAATGATCCTATCAGTCTGTTGCTTGATCAAGCTCTCACGCGATAGAAAGACGAAATGATGGAGAATTTTTCCCACATCCTTCAACACTTGTCGATAGCAATAGGTGCATCATCATAAAGCAACCTCTTTAGAAGAACCTCACCTTTCAAGGTACAAGTTAATTTTGATATTCCTGTATTTGAAGGATAGATAGATGCAGAAGCCCTAGAAAAATGGTTAACTTTGCTAGAAGGTTATTTCTCTGTTCACAATTTTTTCGACAAAGAAAAGATCACCTTCGCACTCCTTAAATCTCTCCCTCGTGTCAAACATTGGTGGGAAACTTACTAGGAGAAAAGTTCCACAGAGGAGTCTAGAATATATGGGGTCGAGCCCACTTGGGATTTTTTTGAGGATGCGAGGAAGGAACAGTATTACCCTGTTGGAAACTATGAGGACCAGTACATGAGATGGACTGCACTGCGGCAAGAGAGGGGCCAACAGTTCTGGAGTTCATCAATACCTTCCATACCTTGCGCACGAAGCTAGGTATCAAAGACTCCGAATGACATTTGGTTCTGAAATATCCTGGGGATCTACATAGATACATCCAAACAAAAATGGATTTTCTGGATATCTCATCACTAGGTGCTCCTTATCGATATGTTGTTAAAATTGAGCAAAAATTTAAGCACCAGAACAAACAAGAGTTTGGTTCTGCAAATCACCAACGACCAAAGTATGAGAAAGATGACCCTAACAAGCAGTCTCTTGAAAACTAGTCCAAGCAATAGGAAAACAAGGGTGACGGGAAGACAAAGAAGGATAGTGAAAAATGGTGCGATTTGCACAAAATCCCTTGGCACAAGATCGATGAATGTCACTCAAAATAGTCATTGGTGGTCTAGATCAAAGACAAGGATCCAAATCCTGATTCATAATCTGATTCTAAAAATACTGGTAAAGGAAAAATCATTGACGCAGACCCCACTGCTATTGTCGTGACCACAACAATTCAACCAGAAGAACCAACAGATCCTGAATAGGGGGAGCGCCTTTTTCATTCACAGATGTGGGTGAAGGGGATCCTGATGCATTTTATTTTTTACAGCAGAAGCCAGAAGAACCTCATCTCAGCAGAGGTCATCAAACAATTGGGATTGTCGACAACACCACACCCGTAGCCATACAACATCGGGTGGCTTCGCCAAGGACGGGATCTTCATGTTTCCCAACAGTGTCGATTATCATACAGCATCCAACCCTTCAAGGATGAGGTATTATGTGATGTTTCCCCATTGGATGTCTGTGATGTCCTCTTGGGCCAACCATATATGTGGAGACGCCATGCTGTTTATGAGTCTTGACCCCGTAGTGTCATTGTTACTTTGGGGGGGCATCTCCACAGAATACCAGAGGTATTTATGACTACTGTTCCACCTAAAAAGTGTCGCAAGGTAGCATCTCATACTACAAAATTCATCTTGTTCACAATATGTTCAAAAGGAGAACAAAAGGACACTACAACCACTATATCCTTGCCCCAAGCACCTTCTATCCAACAGAAGCAAATCGACAAGCCTACAAAAATTTGCAAATATTCCTTCTACAAATCATCCTCTCATGTATCTCAACTTGTTGACCAACCTCAACCTCAACAGGTTCGTGACAGATTTCCACAAACTGAGCAACGCGACATCTCTAGCAAGACAAACAGCTCACCGAGATGCAGATTCAATAAATGCTTTTTCCTCTCCCCCGGGAACTCAACCCAATGGAGACCATTGCTTCCTAAGGAGGGAGGATTGATCTAGGTGGATATTGGTGGCCACCCACCTTTTCCAAATAGCTCAAAATAGTTTTTTGACAATTTTGGCAATTTACTATTTTTAGTAGGTTTTAACTTCTGGGCCCATTTTGAGGGCCCAAATGAAGGTTTTTCGAGATAGAGGTTCTCAATTATAGCCAAAGGAATGATTGAGCACCCAAAATTAATATCCTCGATAATACCTTTCCAACGAGATATCACACGCCTAAAACGAAGATCGTATGCAAAAGTTACGACCTCGGGAAGTTGATGTACTCACTTACCCAAACAGGGCCCACATGACTTTTGGCGCTTCTTCTCCTAGGATTAGGTTTTTGGATGTTTAGGGTTTTTTGTATTCCTTGTTATTGTAAAAATGCCTTCAGAGCCTCATTTTAATCATCTTCTTGCGAATGCGAGTAGTAGTCACATCTCTTCTCAGAGATAAGCTGCCACCATTCTAGCGAGTTTTTCACTCTGTATTTTTACAGTCTCTGTACATTTCTTTGATTAATAGAAATCATGTATTACTGTATATATATGTTTATGGTTGCATCTCTTATACATTTATGTTATATTATTGAATATCTTCAATATCTTTGTGCATTTCTTTTCTATATCTCCGCTCTCATTTCGTGCTGAAAATAATCCCGATCAGTGGTATCAGAGCAGGTTGCCCTTGATCATTTTTTCAATGCATGTCCCCGACGATGTTCGAGTATAGTAATTTGGGTCTCGAGCTTGTTTCTCTTGATGAAAATATCTCTTGCACAACCAAGAAACCCTCAATGGTGGAAGAAAATAAAAATGACAAAGCAGATGATCCTATCAGTCTGTTGCTTGAGCAAGCTCTCACATGACAGAGGGATGAAATGATGGAGAATTTTTCCCACATCCTTCAATGCCTGTTGATAGAAACAGGCGCATATTCATCAAGCAGCCACTTTGGAAGCATCTCACATTTCAAGTTACAAGTCAATTTTGATATTCCTATATTTGAAGGACAGATAGATGCAGAAGCCCTAGAAAAATGGATAACTCTGCTAGAAGGTTATTTCTCTGTTCACAATTTTTTCGACAAAGAAAAGAACACCTTCACACTCCTTAAAGATATCCCTCATGTCAAAAATTGGTGGGAAACTTACTGGGAGTAAATCTCCATAGAGGAGTCTGGAATATATGGGGTCAATACCACTTGGGATTTTTTTATGGATGCGGTAAAGGAACAGTATTACCCTGTTGGCAACTATGAGGACCAGTACATGAGATGGACCACACTACGGTAAGAGAGGGGCTAATAGTTCCAGAGTTCATCAATACCTTCCATACCTTGTGCACCAAGCTAGGTATCAAAGACTCCGAACGACATTTGGTTCTGAAATACCGTGGGGCTCTACACAGATACATCCAAATAGAAATGGATTTTCTGGACATCTCATCACTAGATGCTGCTTATCGATATGTTGTTAAAATTGAGAAGAAATTTAAGCACCAGAACAAGAAAGAGTTTGGTTCTGCAAATGACCAACGACCAAAGTATGACAAAGACAGCCCTAACAGACAGTCTCCCAAAAACCAATCCAAGCAACAGGAAAAGAAGGGTCATGGGAAGACAAAGAAAGACACTGGAAGATGGTGCGATTTCCACAAAATCCTCTGGCACAACACCGATAAATGTCACTCAAAACAATCATTGGTGGCCAAGATGAAAGACAAGGAGCCAAACCCTGATTCAGAATCCGATTCTGAAAATACTAGTAAACCACAGATCATTGATGCAGACACCACTGCTATTTTCGCGATCACAACAATTCAAACAGAAGAAACAACATACCTTGAAAAGGGGGAGTGCCTTTTTCATTGACACATGTGGGTGAAGGGGACCCCGATGCATTTTATTGTTGACAGCGGAAGCCAGAAGAACCTCATCTCAGTAGAGGTCGTCAAACAATTGGGATTGTCGACAACACCACACCTGCAGCCATACAACATCGGGTGGCTTCACCAAGGATGAGATCTTTGTGTCACCCAACAGTGTCAATTATCATACGACATCCAACCCTTCAAGGATGAGGTATTATGTGATGTTGCCCCATTGTATCTCTGATCCGTCAGGATTTTTTAATGACTTATGGTTGAGTTTTAATTTTGCATGCGTTAATTAACCATTTGAGAAACTTAGTGAAAGAATGAGGAAAGAATAGGAATTATGACAGCCATATATACATCTGCAAATCTGAAATGAAATAATAAACAACAAACCATAACACGCATATTGATAACAGAGTTCGACACAACTTTGCCTACGTCTCCGGGCCTTTTCTCTGTGGGTGAGGCTTCTTTATTTCTGTTCAAAATCTCAAAAGTACATCTCTACAATGCCAAATGGCTACAAGACTAATCTGGTCATGTTCTTCCAGATCTCTAGAACCCTGCAAAGAAAACGACACGCAAAACGGACATCTGGAGCTCCCCGAAATGGTCCGACAACATCTCCTCCTCAAAAGCTTCTCTGCATGAAAATGGCTTTGGCTTGGCTTCTCCTCAGCATAATTCTTCTCTGAATGCCCCCTATGGCCTCAAACAAGCCTGATTTATATAGCTAGGAATTTGTTTTCTCATCTCCAACTTCCCCCAAAATTTAGGCTCCAAAACTACCCAATAACTCCCAAAAACCAGTAAAAATAGGCTTAATTACCATTAAAACCCAAAAATTAGTTACAAAACCCACTTTATAGTTAAATTTGGGCATAAGCCCCCTTTATCCCAGTGCGCGCCCCCTTGAACAGTCATATGGGGGCCATGTGGCCACGCGCTAGCCCAAAGGCTAAGCGCTACCCCCCTCTTCACGCCCTAGCTCTGGGTTCTTTGGCATTTGCATATGCCCGTGGCTCAACAGACTTAACCGCACACTATGTGCTTGCGCCCTCTTTGAGTGGTTGGTCATATAGACCACGGGTTGAACCATGGGCTGGGGCTAAGACCCCAGCCCCTTTCCTTTATGTGCCATAAAACCATACAATATGTTTTATAATGTGGGTTTTTAAACATAAACATTAATTTGGTGTATTGGCAAAAGACCATTTCTTAAGGTGTTGGGCTTGGTGGTGGTCATGGGTTCAAATTCCATGGACCCAAAAAACAATTTTTGAAACATGCCACTTCAATTGATGACTGGGTGCCACATGGCTTCCCATGACTGGACCACGTGGCATCTCCCCATTTGACGAATTAATGCCACTTGTCAGCTATTGACTGGTCCAGTTGCCTGCCACATGTCTGCCTTGTTAGAGAACCTGCCCAATCAACATCAGCCGGAGAGTTCCATGTCATCTCCTGCACAGTCAGCATGTTGATGTCATCATCATTGACTTTTTGACCAGTTGACCATTGACTTTTTACCTGTTTGGGCTTCCGATCAAAATACGATAACGTTCGCATACGGAGCCCGTTTGACAAAGTAAATATACCATCGGAATCAGGAAGACGAGACGGACGCAATGGAATTAGTTTCGTTGGATTTTGAGCACTTTCATTTTTGAGCAATTTTCAAGCCCTGTCAGGCTTTTGGATCCGATTTCATATCACACCTCCCCACAATAAGACCTTTTGGTACCCAAAAGGTTACTGACCAGTCAAAAAGCTCGGGATAGGCCACCCGGCTTGCTCTTTGTCTCTGAACTCTGTCCTGTGCACCTGTCTCATCAAGATCAACTATAACACAATCATGACAACTGACAGTATATTGTTAGCCATTTGAACCTTGTTACATCTTACTAAAGCCACTATCATCCATGTAGAAAACATTGCTATTGACAGTATCAAGAAGATGACTGCAAATGAGCTGATATACTTGAAATATCTGCACGACATGAGCTTATCTTGAAGCAACTTATGATTGATTTTCCATTCAACAACCATATTTTGTTCTTGCTTAAGAT
>JZKD02S2377574.1:194010-217120 GCA_000966675.3 Picea glauca
CTTTATTGTTTTCTTTCTAACCTTTTGCATTACAGCTGTCATGACTAGAAGAGCCCAACTAGGCATGTAAGTGCTCACTTTTTGCTCACACATTGACGAAAAGAGCACAAACAACAGTCATTGGTGGCCAAGATCAAAGACAAGGAGCCGAACCCTGATTCAGAATCTAATTCTAAAAATACTGGTAAAGGACAGATCAGTGATGCAGACCCCACTTCTATTGTCGCGACTGCAACAATTCAACCAGAAGAACCAACAGATCCTGAACAGGGGGAGCGCCTTTTTCATTCACAGATGTGGGTGAAGGGGATCCCGATGCATTTTATTGTTGACAATGGAAGCCAAAAGAACCTCATCTCAGCAGAGGTTGTCAAACAATTGGGATTGTCGACAACACCACACCTGTAGCCATACAACATCGGGTGGCTTCGCCAAGGAAGAGATCTTCGTGTCACCCAATAGTGTTGATTATCATACAGCATCCAACCCTTCAAGGATGAGGTATTATGTGGTGTTTCCCCATTGGATGTCTCTGATGTCCTCTTGGGCCAACCATATATGTGGAGACGTGATACTGTTTATGAGTCTCGACCCCGTAGTGTCATTGTTACTTTGGGGGTTCGTCTCTACAGAATACCAGAGGTAGTTCTGACTACTGTTCCACCTAAAAAGTGTCGCAGGGTAGTATCTCATACTTCAAAATTCAGCTTCTTCACAATATGTTCAAAATGAGAACAAAAGGACACTACAACCACTACAGCCTTGCCCCAAGCACCTTCTATCCAACAGAAGCAAGTTGACAAGCTTGTAGCAAAGTGCAAAGATTCCTTCTACACATAGTCCTCTCATGTATCTTGACTTGTTGAATAGCCTCAACCTCAACAGGTTCATGACAAATTTCCATAAACTGAGCAACGCGACGTCTCCAGCAAGACAAGCAGATCACCGAGATGCAGATTCAATAAACGCTTTTCCCTCTCCCTCAATAACTGAATGGAATGGATACCATTACTTCCTAAGGAGGCAGGATTGATCCAGGTGGATATTGGTGGCCACCCACCTTTTGCAAATGGCTCAAAATAGTTTTCTGACAATTTTGGCAATTTATTGTTTTTAGCAGGTTTTAACTTCCGAGTCCATTTTGAGGGCCCAAATGAAGTTTTTTCTATATATAGGTTCTCAATGATATCTAGATTAATGATTTATCCCCCAAAATGAATCTCCTCGATGATACCTTTCCAATGAGCTATCACACGCCTAAAACAGAGATCGTATGAAAAAGTTACGACCCCGTGAAGTTGATGTACTCACTTACCCAAACAGGGCCCACATGACTTTTGGCACTTCTTCTCCTAGGGTTAGGTTTTTGGATTTCTAGGGTTTTTGACATTCCTTATTATTGTAAAAATGACTTCAGAGCCTCATTGTAATCATCTTCTTGTGAATGCGAGTAGCGGTCACATCTCTTCTCAGAGATAAGATGCCACCATTCTAGCGAGTCTTTCACTCTGTATTTTTACAATCTTTGTACATTTCTTTGATTATAGAAATTGTGTATTAATGTATATATGTGTTTATGGTTGCATCTCTGATACATTTATGTTATATTATTGAATATCTGCAATATCTCTATGCATTTATTTATTATATCTCCACTCTCATTTCGTGCCAAAAATAATCCAGATCAGTGGTATCAGAGCATACTACTCTTGATCATTTTCTCAGTGCATGTCCCCGACGAGGTCCGAGTATAGCAAGTTGGGTATTGAGATTGTCTCTCTTGAATAAAATTGCTCTCGCACACCTAATAAACCCTCAATGGCGGAAGAAAAGAAAAAGGACAGAGCAGATGATCCTATCAGTCTATTGCTTGAGCAAGCTTTCACGTGACAGAGGGATGAAATGATGGAGAATTTTTCCCACATCCTTCAATGCCTGCCGATAGCAACAGGCACATATTCTTCCAGCAACCACTTTCGAAGCACCTCTCCTTTCAAGGTACGAGTTTATTTTGATATTCTTTTATTTGAAGGATAGATAGATGTAGAAGCTCTAGAAAAATGGTTAACTCTGCTAGAAGGTTATTTCTCTATTCACAATTTTTCCAACAAAGAAAAGATCACCTTCACACTTTTTAAAGATCTCCCTCATGTCAAACATTGGTGGGAAACTTACTGGGAGAAAATTTCCACAGAGGAGTCTAGAATATATGGGGCCGAGCCCACTTGGGATTTTTTTGTGGATGCGGTAAAGGAACAATATTACCCTGTTGGCAACTATGATTACTAGTACATGAGATGGACCACACTATGGAAAGAGAGGGGCCAACAATTTCGGAGTTCATCAATACCTTCCATACCTTACGCACAAAGCTAGGTATCAAAGACTCCAAACGACATTTGGTTCTGAAATACCATGGGGCTCTACACAGATACATCCAAACAGAAATGGATTTTCTGGACATCTCATCACTAGGTGCTACTTATCGATGTGCTGTTAAAATTGAGCAAAAATTTAAGCACCAGAACAAACGAGAGTTTGGTTCTGCAAATCACCAATGACCAAAGTATGACAAAGACATCCCTAACAAAGAGTCTCCCGAAAACCAATCCAAGCAACAGGAAAAGAAGGGTCATGGGAAGACAAAGAATGACACTGGAAAATGGTGTGATTTCCACAAAATCCCCTGGCACAACACCAATGAATGTCACTCAAAATAGTCATTGGTGGATGAGATCAAATACAAGGAGCCAAACCCTGATTCAGAATCCGATTTTGAAAATACTGGTAAAGGACAGATCATTGACGCAGACCACACTGCTATTGTCGCAACCGCAACAATTCAACCAGAAGAACCAATAGATCCTGAACAGGGGGAGCACCTTTTTCATTCACAGATGTGGGTGAAGGGGACCCCGATGCATTTTATTGTTGACAGCAAAAGCCAGAAGAACCTCATCTCAGCAGAGGTTGTCAAACAATTGGGATTGTCGACAACACCACACCCGCAACCATACAACATCGGGTGGCTTTGCCAAGGATGCGATCTTTGTGTCACCCAACAATGTCGATTATCATATGGCATCCAACCTTTCAAGGATGAGGTATTATGTGATGTTTCCCCATTGGATGTCTGTGATGTCCTCTTGGGCCAACCATATATGTGGAGACACCATGTTGTTTATGAGTCTCGACCCTGTAGTGTCATTGTTACTTTGGGGGGTCATCTCTATAGAATACTAGAGGTAGTTCTGACTACTATTCCACCTAAAAAGTGCCACAAGGTAGTATCTCATACTGCAAAATTCAGCTTCTTCACAATATGTTCAAAAGGAGAACAAAAGGACACTACAACCACTACAACCTTGCCCCAAGCACCTTCTATCCAACAAAAGCAAGTCAACAAGGCTGCAACAAAGTGCAAAGATTCCTTCTACACATCATCCTCTCATGTATCTCGGCTTGTTGAACATCCTCAACCTCAACAGGTTTGTGACGGATTTCCACAAATTGAGCAGCGCGATGTCTCCAGCAAGACAAGGAGCTCACCGAGATGCAGATTCAATAAATGCTTTTCCCTCTACCCCAGGAACTCAATGAAATGGAGACCATTTCTTCCTTAGGAGGGAGGATTGATCCAGGTGGATATTGGTGGCCACCCACCTTTTCCAAATGGCTCAAAATAGTTTTCTGACAATTTTGGCAATTTACTATTTTTAGCAGGTTTTATTTTCCGGGGCCATTTTGAGGGCCCAAATGAAGGTTTTTCAAGATCAAGGTTCTCAATGATATCTGAAGGCATGATTGAGCCACCAAAATGAATCTCCTCGATGATACCTTTCCAACGAGTTATCACACACCTAAAATGGAGATCGTATGCAAAAGTTACGACCCTGGGAATTTGATGTACTCACTTACCCAAACGGGGCCCACATGAATTTTGGTGCTTCTTCTCCTAGGGTTAGGTTTTTGGATGTCTAGGGTTTTTGGCATTCCTGCTTATTGTAAAAAGGCCTTCATAGCCTCATTTTAATCATCTTCTTGCGAATGAAAGTAGCGGTCACATCTCTTCTCAGAGTTAAGCTACCACCATTCTAGCGAGTCTTTCACTCTGTATTTTTACAGTCTCTGTACATTTATTTGATTAATAAAAATCATGTGTTACTGTATATCTATGTTTATGGTTGCATCTCTGATACATTTATGCTATATTATTGAATATCTGCAATATCTCTGTGCATTTCTTTATTATATCTCCACTCTCATTTCGTGCCGAAAATAATCCGGATCACTAATCTTAGACCATCACTATTATGCATGCATTCCTAATTATAGGATGTCATTGCCTATATGAGTGAATATCACTCACTCATTGATAGATTATAATATAGATTGATTCTCATTCTTCATTGTGTATCTCTCTTCCTTTTATTGATAAGCTTTGTTTGTGTATGTTTTATCTAGGTCTCTTGTGAAGGTTTCCATGAAACACTGACATGGTATTAGAGCTACGCTACTTGGAGCAAGCTAGACAAGCCAAAGAATAAGGAAAATCAGAGTTTCGACGAGTTGTATCCATGGTCATACCTTTCAATAGTTAATTCTCCACAAGTATTAATGTTTTGAGGAAATGACCCACACAGGAAGTAAAATGACCCATTCTACATGTGGGTTTTGAACCGTTTGGTGAGATTCCTCATTGTTTGCTCAGAATGTAAGCCACAAGATAGCCCCCTGAAACTAATACAAATCTGTGTCCATAACTTTCTACAGTGATTGCTCAAAAAATATTATTTTTTTGAGGAAACAATCCACATGAGAAGTAAATCGACCCATTCTGCAAGTGGGTTTTCAACGATTTGGCGAGATTCCTCACCTTTTGATCAGAAATTAAGCCAAAAGATAGCCTCCTGAAACTGATATGAATCCGTGGTCATACCTTTCTATAGTGATTTCTCCCAAAATATTAAGTTTTTGAGGAAACGACCCACGTGACTACTTCTTGAATTAATCTCCACTGATCTATGCTTTCATGTTTCCGCATGCAAGACTCCAAACGAGATCTAGACCACCTTGGAAGGATTCCTTGGAGAGCAAGATGAGGTGTGAGGTCATATGCTTGAGGTAGAGTTGAATACCTTAGACCCAAAAAGTGTTGATAATATATATGATTTATTTACTAAATTTAAATCTTTGATTTTGATCTTAGGTGAATGTGGTATTGAAAAGTCTACACAAGAGAAACTAATTATTCTAACAATCTTGGCCAAGCTAGGACCAGAATACGCTATATATGTCTCCAATTTCCATTCTCACAGATGTATTTTTGGAACAAATTGGAAAACGCCTACGTTCGCTCAGTTCATTGAGTCTCTTACACAAGAGCAGACAAAACTCATACAGATGGGCCTCATGAAAGATCCCAAAGCACATGCACTCACCATGCATGATGGAAAAGGGTCATCCAAATAGAATGGGAAGGAGATATATTCCAAACCCTTTAATAATTCTTCAAGTTCCAAAGACTCTTCAGATTCCAAGAAGAATAAGAAAGGAAAGTAGTGCAATTACTGCAATAAACCAAATCATGAAGAATCCACATGCATGAAGAAACACATCGATCTTATGGCACATGCAATTCACAGAACAACCTTGGAATATTCATTCCAGAGGGAGTCAAGAAGCAAAAGGAAGAATATCTCGCTCCTAAGAAATGTAATCATCATGATCTGGTTGCAATTAATTCTTCATCTGATTCATGGATTATAGATTTTGGTGCATCCCATCATATGGAAGCAAAAGATGAAGTTTTCTCTTCTTTGAGTCCATGCTCAAGACTCCTTATTCTCATGGGGGGCGATACTCCAGTAGTAGTAGAAGAAGAAGGAAGAGTGGAACTCCACAATGGCAGTTTTGAGAATGTTCTACATGTTCCAAATATTTCTATGAATCTTCTCTCAGTTTATCATATCACTAAGAAATGTAAAAAGGTTGAATTTACATCAGATTCAATTTCATTAATTGACATGCATGGCAATTCCATCATTGCAATTGGTGAGGTGGATCACAAGTCAAGGTTGTATAAATTCACTAAGTTTTCTGAAGATGACTCCTCTATTCTACTTACACATAAGGAGAGTACTTTGCATGCACCTCCAGTGCAACATGCATATACTCTTGTTCTTCCATCAGTTTCATACATCAAAGATGATTCCATACACTCAAATTATGTACATGGAAATAAGAAGGTAGTACAGCCAAATAAGAAGCCAAGATCGAAGCTTCAACATATACCCAATAAGGCATAGGTCACACTTCAGGAAGCAGGAAACCTTGGAGGGAATCCATTTATTCGAGGAGGACTCGATCTCAGCATGAGGAGCCTTCTCATGTATTTTCAGCTTCAGAACCTGCGATGTTCATGCATTGTTATATGTTTCAATCTAATGATCCACATAACTACAATAGGGTTGTGAGAAATCCATTATGGAAATCATCCATGAAGAAGGAGTATGACTCACTCCTACAAAACCAGACTTGGAATCTAGTTCCACTTTCACCAGAAAGGAATATTTTCAGGTGCAGACGGGCCCATAGGATCAAGAGGTACAAGGCTAGTCATGTTTCCAAAGGACTTCATCAGATCCATAAATATTTCTACATCTTAATGAAGACTTTCAGTGAGAAGAAGTTTCAGACTTTGCGGGATCGTCTTGGAGTGAAGAACACAATTGCTTAAGAACTGTCATTTTCTTATTTTGATACATTATCTTTTGAGGGGGGGTTTTGTTCCCACATGGTTTTCCCTCTTTCCTCATTTTTATTCAATGTTCATTAGTTGCATTGTACATGAGTACCTAAAATGGCCTAGTAGACGAGACTCATTTTTTAGTCCATAGTGATGTTCAAGGGGGGTGTTGGAGAAATTTCTATTTTTGGCACACTAGTTCAGTGGGAGTTAACTGACTAGTTCTATTTTAGACTTTCTAATCTTAGAACATCACTATTATGCATGAACTTTTAATTATAGGATGTCATTGCCTATATGAGTGAAGATCACTCACTCATTGATAGATTATAATATACATTGATTCTCATTCTTCATTGTGTATCTCTCTTCCTTTTATTGATAAGCTTTGTGTGTGTATGATTTAGCTAGGTCTCTTGTGCAGGTTTCCATGAAACACTAACATTAATGACATGAAAAGAAGAACTAATTGTAGGAAAAATAAAGCTAAAGATGATTCCTAGGTTGTATTTGCCTAGTTTCCCAACATTCTTGGACAATTATGTCTTGTTCAATTTCTTCCCATGAGCATTGAAGCTCGACCCAGGTATTAGCAGTCTCTAAGATGGTATTAAACAAGTTTAAAGAAATGTTGGTCTGACCTTTAAGACCGAGCTCAATATTGGGCTGCCTTGCAACAGGTACAGTCATGAAGAAAAGAAACAATCAAAGGAAAGATATCATAAATACAAATATATTCAATAAAATTCAAGCATATAATCCACCAGAGAGATATTGAATATCTCCCCAGTATGGTCACCAAATAAATGTTGAGGAAAAGATATGAAATTATCTTACTCAAGCATTTTCAGATCTTGCTTGGCTAATGCATGATAGTATGGAATGTTACCCTATGTTTATAGCCTCAAAACATTTTTCCCAATCCACAACTATTAATTACAAGGGGTTAGGCTGATTTTTTAATAAAAGATTGTTGCAAGAAAGTATAACATTTTTATATCATTTTCTGAATAATATAGATGCAAAAGGTAAATGTGGAGACAAAAGAAAAAATACCAAGAAACATATCAACATAGATGAGACATAATAGCAATCTCTTATTTCATTCCAAGAAATCAAAATAATCGTTCTCTTTACAAAAATCCCTGAGGGAGTTTGGACCAAATTCAAACTTAGATATCCTGGATTGTTGCCCACCCAACTCCGCAAAATATCCTTTATCAGTCATGAAATTTAATTCATAAACAAACAAGTATACACAAAATATCAAAGATAGATCAACACCTCTGAAAACAAGTGTCTGAATGATGTAATTCAACTCTGAATCTTGTTGTCTACAATAGGACCTTGCTGTCATAAAAGAGAATTAGGCTTTTAATGAATTGAAGAATGAATGAAAACTGAACTATCTCAATAAAACTCAAGAGAAAACCTTAGTATCTTTCTCCTTCTATTCTCCCCTTTTTATTCCTCTTCATTTGGATTTTATACATTCCAAATTAGTTTAAGTAGTTCAACCACTTCATTTAGTTAAGTTAACAAAAACTCAACTAACTTTTAGTTTAGGGGAAGAATTAATAACAATAATAATAAGGGTCTTTTAATAAATAATAACTAGTAGGTGGGACCTCTTGTAACTCCCTTTAATTTCTTTAATAAAAATAAACATAACTAGACAATAAATCAGACACATCCCTCCTTGTGGATATCATAAACATTTTCATAATTTGAAAATTAAAAATTAATAATATTTCAAATCATATCCAAACATTTAATATCCAAAATATCCAAAAAATAGTATGTTGTCCAAAACCTTCAGCAGTCCACTGTCCTCAATAAAACAATAATAAAATAAAATCAAAAACCATATTTTCCACTTTGAGAGGAAATTTTTCCTTTGTTGCTGCTATCTCCTTTTGACTTCTCTGAATTATCCTTAAGCCATGTATATCCTTTAGGTTTGATATCACTGATGACATGAGAACAATTATATCTCAAGTGCATGCGGGATGAAACAGATTTGGCTAAATCAATTGAGGGGGAGGAGGGGAAAGCAACAACTTTTCCTTTATCATGCATATGGCGGGCTTCAGTTTTGAGTATTTTCTTTGCATGGGAGGACTGTAAAGGTGAGTGTACAGGGGAAATATAGACATTTTGGATAAAAGGCAGAGGAGTAGGTAGAGACAAATTTGGACAGCCACGGTGTTGGGAGATTGTTGGGTGAACAATATCCTTCCATCCATCATTCTCAGAGACTTCAGGTTGCAATGAAACATGAGAGGGAACATGGATACCAAGGACATGTTGGGGTTGGAAGGAAGGCCTCTCTGATCTAGGTTGGACTACCCCTTGTCCAATCTAATTGAAAAATCTAGCTTGGAAGAGCTAGTTTAACTCCTGAGGATCTGCATCAAAATGTATTGAGAATCTTGGCCTTCTAGGCCCTCTGTTCCAATTCCCTCTGCCCCTGTTATTTTGGCCATGACTTCCTTTACTGAAGAAGCTCATATTGTATACAACGTTTATTAGAAACTAGCTTCTTAAACAAACCATACATACCATCTCTTAATATGAAACAAAGTTTGGGTCAACAATCACATCAGACCCACGCAATCCAATCCGTAAAATTCATTCAATAATTGTCAATGAGCAGGGGGTGAATTAGGGTTTTGGGATATATGAGGGGATTGTATTGAGAAAAAAAGTGATAAAATGAAAGGGAGTAAGAACATGATTACTTCTCAACCATCATTGAACAATCAACTGTGCAACAATAACCAAATAATATCAGTTGTGAGCCATCTCTGTGTTATTTCTTAATCATTGTAATACAAAGTCTTAATTTAATTTTAAGAATATGGTGTGCAAAATGAATCTAGGATTGTGAGGATATTTGTATTGAGAAAAAAAGTGAGAAAATGGTAGGGAATTTGATGGGTACTATTCATAAAACAAATTAAATAAATCATACAATCATAACTTTGTTAAAAATGAATCCAAAAAAAACATCCACTTCCAAGACCAACATTCAATGTTCCTCAATTGTATACAAAATTGCTTGTTGTCTCAATAGCAATTAAATTTTCCATAAATCCTTAATTTTAATAGTCCGTGCATTCATAAGTTATAAAACCTTTTTCCATTCAACAATATTGTTTATTATAACGTTGATCCCTTCTTCTTTTAAAAAAAAATCAAAACATGCACAACAATATACTCAACATCTATCCCCAATAATCAATAGTGCACCACGATAAGAAATCAACGATCACTGTTCACCAATCAACAATCAAGCCCAATTAAAATGTACATAGGTGTATTTTCAAAAACATGGACAAACTTAAAAGCATGCCCGATCATACACAGGACTTTAATCAATCAATCGACAAAATCTTTAATTGAAACAACAATCAATCCAAACACAAACCCTGAGCTTGACCTCAATATATATAACTTGTTTTAAAAAAAATGGTATTCTACACAATGATTTCAATATAAATATATCATATATGAAGTGAACAGAACTAAACTGACACATAGGCACCTTTTTTTTAAACTTGCTAGAACCCTGATCGGGCTTGATAAAATTCATCCAGGTGTTTTCTTATGCAATCAAGACGAAGTTGGTTAAAACACAGTGATCAAACCATAATGAATAGAAATACATCCCTCGACTGTATGCAACCATGCCTTTCCCTTTTTAATTTGTTTAAAAAATTTCATCACAGAGGGACCTCACAGATATTCGACCAAAAGGGATGGGTTTATAAATGAGAGAGAAAGTCTCCTTAAATTTCCATAGTCATTAATTGATAACACGACACTTGAAAAACCTCAGAACGTGCTCGAGGAGAGCAGAGATGGTTAGAGGATGAGTTGAATCTGTGAAAAATCAAATGTAGGGAGGCAACACCTATTTATATTTTAAACAAAAACATAGAGAGTTGACGGTCTTCCAATACTTATATCCATTTAATCATCAACCATAGGACAAAAAACAATTTTGAAATGAAACAATAGTGAGCTTGACTTATTACTCCAATCCCTTGATGGAACCAATAGTTAACACCCAAGGAGAGACAAAGGCAATTTGAGTAAAATACCCCAGTGCACATAGGTGCATCTAACACTTGTAGAGAAGAGACTAGGGTTAACTTAACAATGGTGGTTATACAAACACAACGAGACAATGTCTCTTTCCAATCACCCATGAGGTTAATAATGTTTGAAAACAACAACAGTGAGGACACACACATTCTTTTGAAAGAACATCGAGATATAACCTGCATCAATCATATATCCACACAGGATTGTATTAACATTCGGGGCAGACCAAGACTGGATATTGGGCCTATTTTAGTGAAAAGGAAATAGGAATGGGCTACTAACCACAACTCAGGTTTGAAGAAAACAACACACCACTATTGGCAATTTCTCTGCAACTGGGTAAGGATTACCACAACAATAGAGAGGGAAATGAGTTAATAGACAGTGATACACAGAACAAAAACCCTCAATCATCAAACCCCGATTCTTATCGCACCACTGTCACTTATTATTCCATAGAGACCCATAATAAAACTACATTTACCAAGTAAAAAAATAACACACAAGTTAATAACACCCATTCCTTTGCTTGCAATTTCCAACATTTTACCATTATCACGGAGAGCCATAACACCACATTTACACACAATCGAAAATCTCAAGAACACACAAAATCCAAGAATCATTGAGCCATGATTTGGTTCATAAAAAAAAGAATACTTCAAGGATGGAGAGAAAATAACCATACCTATGGGGAAATGCTTAAATGACGAGTTGGTCGAGCTTTCCCTTGCAAAAGAAACTAAAAACGTGGAGCTTCATAACCAACAGAGAGAAATTGCAACAATGGAACAATGCTTAGGGTGACTGGCGATATGGAAGGTTTGGAGTGGCGTGCAGTAAATGCATGTCGCTTCCATCACTTGGACACATTCAATTCGAATTACAAGACAGCCCAATAAGCATAACACCCACCAATAAATAAAAACATATAACCAATGCATAAGCAATGCCAAACCATCGTAAGATTTGAGACCATATCTATTGCACAATGCACCACCTAAACTATTTCATACGTTAACCCTTTACATAACTCCATACAATAAATCAAATCATATCCACATTTCTATATACACCTCCATTCAACATTAATGAAATTTGCATAGCCCATTATCAAACCATAGTATAATAGTTAGGACTAACACTTGTACCCATTAATTCTTCCATTCGAAATTTGCATGTAGTTTTTTGTTATAGCTCAAGGATCAATACATTGTTTCTTTCTTTTGTTTGAACTATAGAACCTTTCCATAATTTCCCTTGTTTTGACCATTCTACCATTAAGTATACCTTGCATATATGTGGCTAAGTAATCAATGTAAGAATTAGTAACAAGGTTATGACATAGCAACTGTAACTAACATGATGCTCATAACCAAAAAACTATTCTGTGTCACAAATTATTACCAACAACATGCATTAAGCACTCATTATCACACCAATATCGACCAGGCTGCATCATAAAAAAGATAGGACCCTGTAGTTAAGATCATAACAATAGAAACATATGTTTCATATGTCTATCCTTGCGCCTCTAGTCTACAATGGGGTCCCACCTACTAGTATTATATTACTATCATAATTAAATAATAGTTCTTTTAGCAACCCTTTGTGGGAGAAATTCATCGTTGTGATTTTAATCATCAACAAGGGGTAACAAATGATGTTAATGCGCATGGAAACTCACCTGATGGAGAAATGGGTGCATGATGGGGGAGGTGGCACGCCAAATTAGTGTAAGGAGAACTACTAAGTTTATGGTGTTGCGTGAGCTCCAAACAAACTGTTTGGACTAGCTCTGGAGTGATTTTAAGGAAGTGATGGGATGTGTGACCATAGAAATCACAAAATGGGAAAGGGTTATTAGTCCATGCATGGGTGGTACACCTATGATTGGTTTGATTTTAGTTCTAGTGGGCACTATGAGTGACCCAATTTTTACAAGCATTTCCCCCATGCCATGGGCATCGATAATATGTGTTTCTCTTCTAACTTTTTGTGTGTGGTGGATGGCCAATGTAAATAGGAGAGGGGGCCCAAGTTTGTCCTAACTAGGAAGAAAAGGATGGGGTTATATATAGTAGGTTTTGTGGTCCTTCCATGGTGGTTTATGGTTGGATATCCAATTTATGAAGAGGAGGGGCTACTAGATGGATGGATTGTTATGGATAGTTGTGTCAAGCGAGGTGGACCCAAGCAAAGCTAATCTGAAAACAGTGGCACTCATTGGTGTGTGTGTTGGTTGTACTGACGTGTCATCCAAATTGGGAACACCTCCCAATATTGGGGGCAGGTTTTCAGATGTATATAATGAAGGGGATGTTGTGGTTCCCCTATGGTTCTAGACTATATGTATATGTGTGCAAGTGGTAGTGAGAAGAATAAATGAATAAGTGCTTCAATAAATGTGGACTATCTCAACAATGTTTTGAAGTATATATGTAATCAATCAATGGTAATAATACAAAAACAAGTAACAATGTAATATGGTTTGGGGTTTTATCTGCGTGGGGGAATAAAATAAAATGCATGTGTCCTAATAAACCTATCGTCCTTCCTCTCAAAAAGAACTAGGCCTTCCAAAAGCACTCAAAAGTGGGGCATGAATCCACTGGAAGAGGAGCTAGAGAAGGTATGAATAATAAGTTATAATGAGGGGTGAAGGGTTCATATCCCGAAAGGACTAATGATATTTCCCAACATCCATTCAAAATTTGATTAAGGTGTGATTTCTACCCACAACCGCCACCTGGGTAGATACAACCTATTATTGGGCACTAAGTTAACTCGATCAAGAATGACATTTAGATATCCGGCCTCAGAAATGGGTCACATGATGGATTCTTTCCAAGGGTTGGGTGACCCAAAAAGGCATGCACAGAATAAATGGATCTCAACCTTCAACCCTTCACTGGTGTCTCCCTGCTTTGTGGTGTAGGAATTCTTGATTTAAAGGATTTTGGAATCCTAATTCACAAATTTCTAAGTTTCAAGTGAGAAATGATGATGGGGAGTTATTTGGATGCCTATCCTGAAAATCGTAACTTAGACTACCAAATTATTTTATGTTCCTCCTATGGAGGTTGGAAAATGGGTTGATTATGGTTTCTTTTAGATTTTTAAAGTGGGCTTTGAAGTTGGGTTCATGGACCAACTTCATTGATTAAGAGTGGTGTGAATAGAAGATTTTTTTAAACAAGTGAGTCCCTTCTAATTCTCTCAGATGGATAATGGGAGCAAGGAAAAGAGAATACTATGGTCTCAAGTATCTAAAAAATACCTCTTGAATATGTGATGATGTATGGAAGAAGTGATAGTGAGTGGTGAATTTTAATAAGTTAAGTGAGAATTGTTTTTGGCATGTGGACATTGCTTGGTCCTTTACAATGGTTGCTTACTTCTAACTTACTATGTTTCACAAAAAATCCTTGCTGGAATTGAAAAATTCCTAAGCAACTAGCATGGTGGACATGTGGGTCCTTACTTATGAGCTTTAATCTCCCTAGGATGTTTTCTAATCTAAGAAATATTTGAAACTATTCCTAGATTGTGAACATGTGGGTATGTATGTGCCCTTACAATTCTTTAAACTTCCTATATGAGTCACTATAGAGATTTGAAACTATCTTAAGATTGTGCACATTTGGGCATGTGTGGGCCCTTACAACTCTTTTTAGATTATGTTTCAAAATAAGCTACGAGGTATTGGCCTCTCCTAGAGATTGATTTTAGTTGCAAAAGAACAAAACTAATAGGTATTGGCCTCTCCTAAAATGGTTGATTTGAAAGGGAGATGAAGGTTTCTTCAAACAATCTCTTTTTCTAATTTCCAAGATCACACAAGGGTGCGAAGAAAGAGCATACTTCAATATTTTATAAATATCCTTCTAGTCCTGAATTAATGTGATGTTTTTGTAAAATAAAAGTCTTTTAATAAAATTCAAATGCTCAACTTTAAGCCATCCATGTGGCAACCATGAAAATCAAAATATACTATGGTTCTTTTGAATTCCCCTAGAAGTCTATGTGTGACTAAGTTATCTATGCAAAAATTAATTCCAAGCCTTATTTTTGAGGCTTTTACAAAGTGCATAAAATAAATCTAAGCTACTGCAAAGAAGAAAAAATGAATTCAACCAACAAAGGGTTAAATTGAAGTGTCTGAAGGGTAAGCTAGGCAGGTTTTGGACCCTGCAAACATTAGAAAGAGAGAATAACAACTCTAATAGCCTACCTGAGGAGGAATTTGGATTCCAATCCCCAGTGTGGTCACCAAAATGTTTTGGTATTTTGTTCACAAGTGTGAGAAAAAGAGAGTCCCTTAACTACCCTAGTAAGCTAACAAGGCATATAAGAAAGATGGTTAGAAACTTAGTGGACCTGCAAGTTAGAAAAAAAGATATAAAGCAATGAAATAGAAACTAAAAATAAGAAACAAAATAAACTAACATAAACAAGTGATCCATGAAATTGAACACTTGAAATGGTTACTGAATAGAGGTAAATCTTCGAATTGAGTGCACCAAGAGGAGAAACATGGGACAATGAATTCCCTATTCCTCCTAAGGGAGGGTCCTTTGTTCCCTCAAAAACTAGAGCTACCACTCTCCAATGGTGAGTCTACAATGGTGAAAAAATACCCAAAGATTAGCTTCACAAGAGGTGTAAATATTTCTTAATGCTACACTAGCTCAAAACTAATGGCTCAAGGGAAATATGGCTTTCTCCAAGAGAATTTTGAACAACATAACAATGTTATGGATTCTTCTTCTTTTTTCAATACAATCATCCTCTATTTATAGGAGGATGGCAAGATATTTTTCAACTAGTTACAAGTTTGAATGAAAGGCCTTTGGAGGTACCTCCCATTCCTTTTAATGATCCCAAGGTGAAATTTGGGGGTGAGTTTGGGTATGGTGGGGATCCCCTTCATCCCGAAAGTGTGTGAGACCCAACCAAACTCATAAATGCATTGTTTCCACATCCATGCGGTTTTCCTAATTTTTAGTCGTGCAGACTATGCACTATGCATGTTGTACACCATGTTAGCCTGCACAGATGTGCGTCTGCTTCTTTTGTTGAATGTGCATGAAAATTCAGGATCTTTTTTACATAGTTTTGTGGGTATCTTACCAATTTGAATGTGATACTTCTATAATTATTGGTAGTATGTTGTGTTGGGTTTTTCATCCATTGTCTGTATTTTTCTCAGGAATTGTTTGGTGATAACAGTAAGAACCATGATGATTAAGCATCAAATCAATATGTGGTAAATTAAATAATAACTAATATGCCAAGATGTAAATATCGAAAATAGTGCCACCTATTTCCAATGATAGAAAAGAGTGTAAATAATGTGGAGTAAGAGAAAGTAATTGTATTGTGGGGATACACTAAATACGTTTGGAAGAGAAGATCAATAGTTCTAGTGGTCATGAGCTTAAAAATACTACAAGGACCTTCTTGCTATTGAGAAATAGATGAACCATATCTAGACCTCCAGAATAACTCTTACTGGTTTTATCCTAGAGATAACAAATTTTAAAGAGATCATTCAATGGTGTGAAAATACATTCAATTCAAAGAAGAGAATTATCTAGCTCCAAGGACAAAAGCATATCTCCTTATCTCCTTCAGTATTTACCAGAATGATACGGCTCCCAATGCCCACCATGAAATTTAGGGGTGAAGAAGTTCATGAATTCCTCAAACAACACAAAGTGGGAGAAGTGATCCTTGATAAATATATGCCCAACCCAATTAATAACACTAGTGCTTCAAAGATTGAGGTAAGATCCTTGAAATACCCAGACAAATTTTTTTATTATATTATTGGTATGGAATCCACAATATTTGTGCCAAGAAATATCATCTATGTCCTTCATTTCTCTCTGCATGAAAATTCCATCATAGATTGGGGTCACATTATTTCTAGTGAAATCTTATTTCAACTGAGTAATTTGAAAAAGATGCAAAATTTTTATATGACATCCTATTTGATTTGATCCATAACTTATTGTCATGTTTTCGAGGACTTATTGAGGTCAAGGAGTGTCGACTATAAAGTGGAACTAATCTTCACATGGTATACAACCTTGTGGAGGCACAAAGCTCAATATTATTTTTATCCGGTTCATAACAATTTTATCTTAGAATTCAAAAAACTAGTCTTTGGTCCTAATACATCGATATTGTCACTTGAAGATGCCACCTTTCTCTCATAGTGATCCAAAATGGATCTAGGAAGGCCTAAAAATCAAATTTCCCGGAATCGGATGAAACCAATGCCATTGTGTCCGACTCGTCACGTTGATTCCGACCATATAATGTTTTTTGCAAATGGATGTTGTATGCGAAATATATCGCATTCTGATTGATTTCCTAAACAAGAAAAAAGTCAAACTCATCAAAGTCAATAGGTCATACTACTGATGTTAGCAGTACGACATGTGATGTCAGGATGAATTTATGATTACATCATCATGCTGATGTGACATCGCCAGGAGGTGACACATGTCACTCGATTTTGGCATTTTCGAGATGAGTTGGATTAGTAAGGAATTGACATGTGGCAGTGTATGGATGACATGTGGTAGTCCATGCATGATGTAGCCCAATGAAAAACTGACATGTGGTAGTATGGATGATAGGTGGTTGTACGTATGATGATGTCGTAGGGTGACTGGGTTGTATGGATGTTAACATGGCAGGGTGACTGGGAAGTATGAATGCTGACATGGCAACTGACTAGACAAGTGACTGGGATGTACGACGGTGATGTGGTAGTTGATTGGGTGATGACTGTATGATGACTGGACAATACATGCCAATCCAGAGGTGACACATGGCCCAATCAGTGGGTTCCATGTGGCACCTCAAATTTTTCCAATGTTAGCTGGGTAAAATATTTTTTTCTTCCTTCGTCGGGCTCGAACCCCTGACCTCGGCATCACCAATGGACTACTCTAACTACGCTAGCCACATGGGACATTATGATACTTGTTAAAACTAATAGTTGAATTATATTTGAAATGAATTTGGTGTATGGTTCAGGCTAAGCCTCAGTCGGTGGGGCCCAGTGCAAGGCCATATGACTCCCCACATGACCATAGCTACAAATTGGGAGCCAGTCCAGAGTTTGGGGCATGAGAGGTTAAGGCTGTGGCCACATGGCTTTCACATGACCATCAACTGTGGACCAGGAGCCAAGATCGGAGGCTAAGAAACTATCACTTGGCCATATGGTAGTGTGCATATGAACAAGATCCCAAGAGAAGGGGGTTGCATGCCTGCATTTTCCCAAAAATGGGTTTTTAACTTTATATTATGATTTTTTGTTTATTTTCAGGTTGTTTTTAATGGATTTTAGCCATTATTGGAGGATCTGGAGCCATTTTTTAGTTCATGTCTTGGGAAGAAGTTGGGAGGTTGATACCAACTGATCCACATATATATACCCTAGGGGTTCTTAGCATAATTAGAGAGGTTTATAATAGGATAAATGCTAAGGAATTTGAAAGCCAAATCCATTTTTATGCAGGGAAGCCATTAAGGAGGCGAACTTTGCGAGCCAATTCAAGGAGCTACGCTCAACCTTTTTTAGTGTCATCATTTGTGTTGGATTCTTGAGGTCAAGAATAATACAGCTATACTAGTTTTTAATCCTTTTGGCACTTTTCTGATGTAGGTTTGAAGCATTGAAGAGAAATAAGAAAGCCTCACCCACTTAGACAAAGGCTCAGAGAGGTAGGAAATCTTGATGAACTCCATTAACAACTTTGTTGTTATGGTTTGCTATTATTTGTGCTTACATTCTGATCTACATTTATTTATGATGGCTTATATAATATCTCATTAAGTTCTTCTTCTTTCATTAATTTCTAATTGGTAAATGAACACATGCTTAAACATTATCAAAGTCTTTAAAGATCAATTTCGGATCAAGTGGTATCAGAGAAGGTTGACGGTTGGTTTTTGAGTTTGCATGATTACTAGGAAAAATATGAGTCATGGTTAAGGTGAGTTTGTAGCAAGGGATCCTGAGATTGGATCAAGAAATAGGAGTTCTCAAAGTGAGGAGATGGCATCAGAAGAAGCCATGTCTCATAATGAGATAGAGTTGCAAAATAATTTATTCTCCATGTCTGAGATGGTAAAGGTCTTATTGAGGATTAATTGGAACGAAAGAGGCCTTTCCAAGGGAATATTATAAACAAGACAAAAGTGAAGAAGGAGAGGATCCTCCTAAACCTCCTCCTTCACCTCCTTCTTCTCCATCAATGTCTTCTTCTTCAAGTACAATTTCAAAATCCACCGCAAAAAAACATTCCCATAAATATAAACATGATATGCATTTACTTAAGCTTGATGTGAAATTTTAATTGCCTATGTATGATGGTGAAGTCAATGCTGACGAGCTTGATAACTAGGTCAGACATATAGAAGTTTATTGTAGTGTGCAACAAGTCAAATATGAGGCAACTCAAATCAAGTTGGCATCGCTTCATCTTGCAGGAAAAACACTCATCTGGTGGCAAAGTAAGTTGCAAAATGGCACAGAACAAGTCGGTAATGTATTTCCATCATGGAAAGATTTTGTTTTTGCACTTAGAAAGCAATTTTATCCTTTGGGTTATAAAGATAAGGATTTAATTGAATGACAAAGTCTTAAACTAAGAAAGGGACAAACAAAGCAAGAATACACAAATGAATTTCGTAAGATGGAATTAATGTTAAACATTCCATTACATGCCAAATAAAATCTTATGAAGTATATAAGAGGTTTACCTACACATATTCATAACACTGTATTTATGTTTGGACCTACTAATCTTGATGAGGTTTCTTTTCAAGTAACATACATTGAAGCATGGAAAACATGAGTTGGTGTATCAAGGGAATCGTCTTCAAGGAAAGAGGACAAAAGGAAGGGGAATGGAAAGAAAGAAAATTCAACAACAGTGAAGGAAGGGAAGCTCTCTTGCAAGAATTGCAAGATGGAGGGCATGGTGATGACCATTGCTGGAAATTGCATCCAGAGAAGAGACCAAAATGGTTCAAAGAAAGGAAAGGGAGCAAAATAGTTGCAACAAAAACACGACCAATGAACTTGGGATATGATTCGGGCGATGAGACTAAAATCACAACAATTGGTTTGACAGGTAAAATTAGTGATGGATATCATTCTAGAATTAAGTTGTTTCACATAATGGTTATAGTGAAACATACTAAGATCGATACATTGATACATAGTAGTTCTCAATCTAACTTGATTTCAGAGGAAGTCATTAAACAATTGGGATTAAACACTAATATGCATCATAAACCTTAATCACTTAAATGGATAAGCAACAATCATAAATTGCACATAACAAAGAAATGCACTTTAAAGTTTTCAATTTCATCAAAGTTTGTGGATGAGGTAACGTGTGATGTGGTGCCACTCAATGAATGTGGAATGGTCTTAGGCAATCCTTATTTGTATGATCGTAAATAAATATTCTATAGGGAACATAATCAATATCACTAAACTAAATAAGGAAATGAATATGTTGTACATGCTCATCACATAAAATAAAATCAATCTCTTCAAACAATGGATCAATTAAGGAAGGAAACTTATGCAAGCAACACACCTCTAATTGTGCCAAATAAAGAAATTGATCTTAAGCATGAACATGAGATGGTTGTAGAATGGAATTTCAATCATACTTTTCTTCAAGATAAGATAATGCCGTGTGTAATGTTCCCAAGCCAATTTTTCGCTAGGAGCTAATCGCTCACTGTTAACTATTGTGTGTGTGTTTGTTTGTAGGTTTGCTCTTAGAGTTGCATTTTAGGGTTTGTATATTTAGTTATCAAGCACATGAACATAGATATAAAGATTCAACATATGGAAATACAAGATATAACAAGAAACACCAGATATGGAACCAAACAACATGGATCTGACCTTTATTTAGATAATATGAGAAAACCTAATACAATAAGATTGTAGATCTAGAATAACATCAGATACATTCTCTAGCTAGGATATGAGCTGCTACAAAATGCTCAAGATAAGAATATATAAGCCTCCAAAGGCATACAAGATGAACCAGGGTCAAGTCCAACCCACCCCTAGCTAAAGATACGTCCTCTTGAATGGCTATGAAGGTCCAATATTTCGTCCTAGCTGCTGGAAGCTCCCAAATGGCACAAAAATCTACAAAATGATAGATCGGGGAAAGTAGAACCCCATCTTGAAGTCTCAAGATAAAATGTCAAGATATTCTCCTCCAAATACTGACTCCTCAAGTAAAAATGCACCCTCCTGAATACTGCCAAGACCAAATAATTCGGCCATGTTGAAGGAGACCTCCAATCAGTATGAAAATATCTAGAATGATAGATTGGACCAAGGTGAACCTCTTGGTAAAGTGTCAAGATGAGATATGAAGTTTTACCCCTCCAAACTAAGTAGAACTACTTCCCAATAGTGCCCTCCTTCTCTCCAAATCTTTCCAATGCTCTAGGAAATCAAATGGCTAGTATAAATATCTCAAAATGTACTAGAGATGATGATCAAGGCCTTGCATAGAAAACAAAAGTGCCAGAATGTCCAAATCCTTCTCAGACTCTTGGATCAAACTTCTTTCAACCTATGGTGCACCCCCTTGGCTGGAAACCCTCATGTTGCTTCCCTGGGAGGAATATAGTACCTGTAGCTATTGTAGAATGGTGTGGATGGAGTATTGCATCCTCGAGACCAATATTGGAACAAGAGAGGTGGGATCTTTCACCAACGAGTTGTCCTCTAGGGTTTGTATTCTCAAAACCCTCAAAACTATTGTGCTCTAGAGCCCAAAATCAAAATTCCATAATCATCAAAAGGTGACTGAGAGGTGTGCCCTTGTCTTTCCTTTATACCTTCAATATGTTTCTTTCTTGAGTTAGTTTAACCCCTAGGGTTAATTCCTAACTCCTTGTCATGTGTTATATTCTTTAAGTGAGTTACTTTTCTTTATCCAAGTCAACTTAATATTATAACGTTGGGATTAGATGACTTATCCCCATAGTGCATGAGACTATAGTCTAGTGGGGATGACTAGACTAATGAGTCTCTCCAACCCTCTTCATCAAGAGGTGGGGGACGTTACAATCTCCCCTACTAGAAATTGCTTTCCCACAAGAAATTATGAACTTGTCTCCTGTAGAACCTATTCTCTATCCCAAGTGGCATCCTCAATAGGTAATTCTTTCCATTTTACTAAGTATTTATTGATGCTTCTCCTTCTTAGATTCTTCTCCTGAACCTCCAGTATCTCCTCAGGTATTAGTATCAATTTCCCCTCCTCATCTAAGGGTGGAAGTACCTCAATGGGAGTGATGTGTTGGCCTATGGATATTTTCAAGCATAACACATGGAAAACATTGTGTATTATTCTTCCCTGTGGAAGATCAAGCTCATAAGCCACGATCCCTACTTCTTGTTGATCTTGTAAGGTCCAAATAATCTGGGTTGGAGAGTTTCTACTCCACTTATTTTGATGGATGCCCATCTGTACGGCTAGAGCCTCAAGTAGACAAAATCACCAACCTCAAATGTATGTTCTACGTTGTGCCTGTCTTCCTGGACCTTTTGCTGATTCTGTGCCCTTTGTAGATGATCCTTCAACTCTCTTAGTGTGTCCTAACTCTGTTGAATCCAATACTAAGCCATAGGATCCCTGCTATCACCGAAGACAGTCTCTACAAAGGAAATTGGGTCATAAATGTACAAATATATGAATGGAGTCATACCAATAAACATTTGATGAGTTGTGTTGTAGTAGTATTCTCCCAAATGTAACCACTTGACCCATGCTTTTTGTTGCCCTGATACATAATTTCATAGGTAGCCTTCCACCCACTTATTGACTATTTATGTATGAACATCAGTATGAGGATGGTAACTGGTGCTGGGGGTCAAGTACATACCAACCAACCTGAATAATTATTTCTAGAAAGTACTCATGAATCAGTTGTCCTTGTCACTCACAATGGTCTTGGGTAAACCATGTAGTCTAAAAACCTCCCTGAAGAATAATTCTGCAACATGTGTTGCACTAAAGTTTGTGGAAATGGAGAAGAAGTGTGCAAACTTAGTCAATCTTTATACTGTTAGGATATTTAGACACTTAGGAGTTAGTTAAGATCTACTTGGTTTAATATGTCGTTAGGTAAAAGTGTGTTTCTTTAGTATGCATTAGTATGCATTTGTAGTTAGGAAAT
>JZKD02S2377574.1:222008-236124 GCA_000966675.3 Picea glauca
TCTTGTAAAATCTCTCTGTAATCTTTTTCTTTGCATTAATAAACTGCTCCAAGTGGCCGCGTTGGCTGGGGCCATGGATGTTTCCCTGTAGGGGTTTTACCACGTGAAAACATCGATGTGTTGATCTTTGATCTGGTTATGTGAGTGGTTACTGAAGGTGTTCTTCCTCTGTTGGAATACCTGTGTTGTCGAACATATACCACTACAAATATACAATCCTTACCATGTGCTTTGGGAAATCCTGTGATGAAGTCCATAGAGAAGCTTTCCCATTTATGCTCTGGGATGGGTAGAGGTTGTAATAATCTTGTTGGGTGTGTGTGCTCATCCTTGTTTTCCTGACAAGTAGTGCATTCCTTGATGTGACACATCACATCTTCCTTCAACCCTTTCCAAGAAAACATTTCCCTTACCTGTCGATATGTTTTGACAAATCCTTGATGTCCTGCCACAGTTGAATCATGGCATGCTTGAAGTACCTTGGCCTTAAAGGCTGACTCAGGAACCAAGAAAATTCGGCCCTTGTAGTAGATGTTGTCATCCATGATTATGAAGTTGTCATCCTATATCTGTCCATCCATTAATTGACATGAAAATTGGTTCTTTGAGTATTCTACTAAGAGGTGAGTCTTCCAGTCAACTAAGATATCGATCATAGAATAAACTGATGGCCTTCTGGATAATGCATCTTCCACTACGTTATTATTCACCTTGACAAACTCAATTTCAAAATCATAGGCATGTATCTTGCTAAACCACTTTTTTTGCCTCTCATTTAAGTCCTTTTGTTCCAAAAAGTACTTAAGACTATTGTGATATGTCCTCACCACAAATTTCGCTCCTTCCAGGTATTGCCTAAACTTAGCCAATGTCTGCATTATGGCCAACATATATTTTTCATAGATGGTATCAAGAAGTTCAGGGCCTCTCAAATTTTGGCTCTCATAGACAAGTGGGTGCCTATTCTGCATAAGAACTACTCCAATGCCCTCCCCAGAGGCATCACACTCCACTATGAAGGGTTGGGAGAAATCTGGTAGAAATAAGACTAGGCACATACTCATTACGTTTTTCATTTTGTCGAATGCCAATTATGCCTCTGAATTCCTTTTGAAGGCTCCTTTCTTGGTCAAATCGGTTAAGGGTGCACAAAGATGTGAGAAACCCTTGACGAATCTCTTATAGTAGCAACAAATGCCAAGAAACCCCTTCAATTCTGTGAGGGTCTTAGGTGTGGGCCAATCAAGTATAGCTTGAATATTCTCTTGGTGTACCTGTACCCCCTTTAACCCAATGATGTGTGCCAAATAGAGGACCTCTATCATCCCAAACTCACATTTGGATTCCTTTGCATACTAGGATTGATCCTCCATGATGGCTAGAATCTATTCTACATGCTGAATGTGCTCCTCCCAAGTCCTGCTATAGATCAACAAGTCATCAAAGAATACAAGGAGGTTCTTCCTTAACTGCTTGTTGAATACATGGTTCATGCAAGATTGAAATGTAGTTGTTGCATTAGTCAATCCAAATGGAATCACTGGGAATTCATAGTGACCATAGTGACATCCAAAAGTAATCTTGGGGACATGCTGCTCCCTCATTTTGATTTGATGATATCCATAGCGTAAGTCAATCTTGGTGAAGTAAACAACCCCGTGGACCTCATCTAATAGCTCACAAATCCTTAGAATGTGATATCTGTTCTTAATTTTCTTCTTTTTCAAGGCCCTATAATCAATGCACATGCGCATGGTTCCATCCTTCTTTTTTACTAGTACCACTGAAGATGCAAAAGGACTGGAACTCGGTCTAATGTGGCCCGTGTCTAGCAATTCTTTGATAACCTTCTCTATTTCGTATTTTTACTTATTTGGGTGTCTATAGGGAGTAGTGATGACATGTTTCACTCCCTCTTCCAACTCTATGATATGCTCAAACCCCCTATCTAGTGGTGCTCCTGGTGGAATGGGTCCAAACACCTTGCTATGCTTGTCAATGGTGCTCTGAATCTCTCGTGAATAGTGAACATATCCCTTCTTATCTACTCTTACTGATATCCTACACTCAACCAATAACATATACAATGTCCTCTCTTATGAAAATGGCCTCCATGTGCTTTGCTGTAACCACCCTAGGTGTGTTTCCTGGCATGCCCCTAAGAACTACCTTTTTTCCACTTTCCTCTGTGAAGGACATCTCCATGGTCTTGTAGTTGGTGCTGATTGGTACCAACATACTAAGCCAATGAACCCCAAGGATGATATTTGTTTCTGGAAGGTCCATCACATAGAATTCTTGTGCTAAATCATATCTACCTAATGTAAGATCCGTCCCTGGAATATACCTGTTACTGGGCATAGTGCTCCCTCCTGCTACTTCCACCTTGAATCCTTCAAAATCCACTGTGGGTATGAGTCTCCTATGTAGTAGATTTGATTCAATAAAGTTGTGAGAAGCACCCCCATCAATGAGAACCAAAACTTTTTTTCCCTGCAACACCCCTCTCATCCTGAAAGTGTTGTATTTGGGTACCCCACTGATAGCTTCCAATGTAGCCTTCTCATCTGTTGCAGTGTCGTGACTTGTACCTTCCTCTTTTGTAGTCTCGATGCTGTCTACTTCTATGTTTTGTAGGTGGTCGAAATATTCATCCTCCTCATTATCATAATTCACCTCAGTGTAATGTTCCCTGCCTCTGTCCATACATTTGTGGAATGGATCCCAAGGTTCTTTGCACGTATAACATAGTTTCTTCCTCCTCAGTTCTCTTCTAGTATTTTCATCCATTCTACCCCTTCCTCTACCAAACCCCCTTTGGTATATTCCTCCTTGATTCATGGGAGGTATTTGGTCTCCTCCTCCTGTAATTAGAGGTGGTCTAGGGATGAATTTAGATTTCTCTATTGGGCCTAGATCTCTTGTCCTCCATATAACATCTTGTAAGTTGGTAGGATTGAAAGACTTTACCCAACCCTTTAAGGGCTCCATCACTCCCTCTATGAAAATCATCATGAGTCTTGACTGAGACACATCCTGCACCATGACCAATATCCTATGAAACTCCTCAATATACACCTATGGTGATCCTATCTGTCTGAGTTGGGTGAGTTCCCTGAAATGTAGCTTTGGATCCCCCTAGTAAAATCTGCCAATAAGCCTCTGTGTAAAATCTGTGTAAGCCACGATATGATTGTGGCCTAGTGTAGTTAACCCATGGTACCACCAATCATGAGATTTTACTTCCAATTACATGGTGTAAAACTTGATGGAATCCATCTCTCTCATTGGGTTAAGTTGTAGGTAAGTGTCAAGTTTCTGCACCCAAGCCTGTGTAGTCATCTTGGAAGATCCATCAAAATACGAGATTTCCATTTTACCATCCCTGCACTCTAACTCATAGTTGTTCCCATGGTATGGCCTGGTTTTACCTATAAGTTTAAACCCACAATACTAATCCAGTGTTATTTTCCTCTGGACTTCTATGCTTAGTGAGTTATATTCCTTAACATACTGATCGAAATTGTCGTCAATTTAATCTTGGTAGTTTGGTTATGTCTGTTAATCCAAGAATGAGGGTATATAGGGCCTATGGGTGGTCCTGTTGTCTATCTATCCCTGTGGTGCCCCTCCTCCATGGCTTTGTCCCTCAGTGTGATAATGGGGGATGTGCTCTTGTTGATGTCTATACCCTCCATGAGATCCACTAGCCTCTATGTTTGCATATGTTTCAGGTCCCTTTCCTCCATGAGTCAAATGCAATAGTACATGTGAGATATTATCTTGGTTGGCACTTACATTCTCTAAGGTCTCCCTCAAATCACTCCGAACCCTACATACTGTCTCCTATTTTTCCTGTAAGTGGACAACCAATGCATTCTTTGTCTGAAGTATAGAATGACTTAGTTCTTGTGAAAAGTTTTCTAAGAATTGTGGATCATTGTCCTCACCTGAACCTTCCATGTCTGCCTCTGGTTCACCTACCTATTTCCTACATCTACCCATATAGATACCACTTAACTTATACATGCGCTAATCCCCACTAGATGGGAGGATGAATTCTCTGATACCACTGTAATGTTCCCAAGCCAATTTTTCATTGGGAACACTAACTGCTCATTGTTAACTGTTGTGTGTATGTTTGTTTGCATGTTTTCTCTTGGAGTTGTGTTTTAGGGTTTGTAGATTTAGTTATCAAGCATGTGAACATAGATTTTCAAATTCAAAATATGGAAATAAAAGAGATAACAAGAAACACTAGATATGGAACCAAACAACATGGATCTGATCTTTATTTAGATAATATGAGAAAACCTGATAAAATAAGACTGCGGATCTGGAATAACATCAGATAGATCCTCTAGATGGGATATGAGATTCTACAAAATGATCAATATAAGAAGATATAATCTTCCAAAGGATGAATACAAGATGAATACCAATACAAGAAGAACCAGGGTCAAGTCCAACCCCCCCCCCTGGCTGAAGATACGTCCTCCTGAATGGCTGTGAAGATCCAATATTTTCGCCTAGCTTCCAGAAGCCCCCAAATGGAACAAAACTCTACAAAATGATATATTAGGGATAGTAGAACCCCCTCCTAAAGTCTCAAGCCTAAATGCCAATATCTCCTCCTCCAAATACCAAATCCTCAAGTAAAACTACGCCCTCCTTAATACTTCCAAGACCCAATAATTCGGCCCTGTTGAAGGAGACCTCCAATCACTATGAAAATATCTATAATGATAGATCAGACCAAGGTGAACCTCCCAATGAAGTGTGAAGATTAGATATGAACTTTTACCCCTCCAAACATAGTATATCTACTTCCCAATAGCGCCCTCCTTCTCTCCAAATCTTGCCAATGCTCTAGGAAATCAAATGGCTAATATAACTCTTACAAAATTCATTAGAGATGATGATCAAGGCCTTGCATAGAAAACCCAAGTGCCAGAATGTCCAAAAGCATTCTCAAACTCTTGGATCAAACTTCCTTCAACCTATGGTGTGCCCCCTTGGCTAGAAACCCTCCAAGTTACACCCTGTTGCTGCTATGGGATGAAGATAGTACCTGTAGCTATTGTAGAATGGTGTGGGTGGAGTATTGCATCCTAGAGACCAACCTTGGAACAAGAGAGGTGGGATCTTTCACCACTGAGTTGTCCTCTAGGGTTTGTATTCTCAAAACCCTCAAAACTGTTGTGCTCTAGAGCCCAAAATCAAAATGCAATAATCATCAAAAGGTGACTGAGAGGTGCACCCTTGACTTTCCTTTATACATCCAATATGTTTCTCTATTGAGTAAGTTTAACCCCTAGGGTTAATTCCTAACTCCTTCTCATGTGTTCTATTCTTTCATTGAGTTACTTTTCTTTATCCAGGTCAACTTAATATTATAATGTTGGGATTAACTAAATTCTCCTCATAGTGAATAAGACTATAGTCTAGTGGCGGTGACTAGACTACTAAGTCTCTCCAACCCTCTTCATCAAGAGGCTGAGGACATTACATCGTGCAAGTGATTCAAACATATTAGCTCATTTGCAATCATATTTATGATGTTATCACTGCTAATGTTTTCAACATGGATGGTAGTGGCTTCAGTAAGATGTGAAAGACTACAAGTGGCTAACAATATGCTATCAATTGTCATTGTTGTTTTGCAATTGATTATGATAAGACATGTTTACAAGACAGAGTTTAAAGACAAAGGACAAGTGGGGCGGCCTATCCCGCACTTTATCACTAGTTAATACCCTTTTGGAGGACCAAAAGGTCTTAGTGGGGAGGCATGTTCCAAAATGGATCCAGGAAGGCCTAAAAATAAAATTTCTTAGAATCAAATGAAACCAACTCCATTGCGCTTGACTCATTCCAATGATTTCATCCATATAATTGTTTTCGCAAATGGATGTCGTATGCAAAATATATCACGTTCTGACCAATTTCCCAAACATGCAAAAAGTCAAATTGGTCAAAGTGAACATGTCATACTATTGACGTCAACAATACGACATGTGACGTCAAAATGATATCATGATGATGTGGAATCACCAGGAGGTGACATGTGTCACTTGATTTTGGAATTTTTGGGCTAATTTGGACCAGTATAGAATTGACATGTGGTAGTGTATGGATGACACGTGGCAATCCGTACATGACATATCAAAATGAAAGGATGACACATGGAAGTACAGACGATAGGTGGTTGTTGTTGATGTGGCTGGGTGACTGGGTTGTACGGATGTTGACATGGCAGGGTGACAAGGCAGTACAGATGCTAACATGAAAGCTGACTAGACATGTGACTAGGTTGTACGGTGGTGATGTGGCAATTGATAGGGCATTGAATGTGTGATGACTGGATGGTACGGGCTAGTCCATAGGTGACATGTGGCACCCCATATTTTTCCAATGTTGGCTGGGTAATTTTTTTTTTTACCTTTGTTAGGCTCAAACCCCCAAGCTTGACATCACCAATAGACTACTCCAATTACGCTAGCCACATGGTCCATTATGGTAATTGTTAAAACTAATGGCCGAATTATATTTGAATTTCAATTAGTGTATGTTTGGGGCTAAGACTCAGTTGGTGGGGGCCAACGTAGGGCCATATTACACCCCATGTGACCAAAACTACAAATTGGGAGCCGTTCAGAGTTTGGGGCGCAAGAGGTTAAGGCTGTGGCCACATGGTTTTCACATGACTATCGACTGCAGATGAGGAGCCAAGATCATAGGCTAAGCACCTAACGCTTGGCCATATGGAAATGCGCATGTGGCTAGGAGCCCGAGAGAAGGGGGTTGTGTGCTTCCATTTTCCCAAAAATGGGTTTTTAACTTTATATTATGATTTTTGGTTGATTTTTAGCTTGATTTTAATGGATTTTAGCCATTATTGGAGGATTTGGAGCCCTTTCTGAGGCCATATCTTTGGTGGAAGTTGGGAGGTTGATACCAAATCCACATCTATATAAAACAAGGGTTATCAGAAAGATTAGAGAGGTTTAGAACAAGAGAAATGATGAGGAATTTGAAATCCAAAGCCATTTTTATGTAGGGAAGCCATCGAGGAGGGGAACTTTGAGGGCCAATGCTGGGAGCTACGCTCATCCTTTTTCAGTGTCGTCAGTTGTGTTATATTCTTGAGATCAAGAAGAACATAGAAATACCAATTTTTAATCCTTTTGACACTTTTATGATGTACTTTTGAATCTTTGAAGAGAAATAAGAAAGCCTCACCCACTGAGACAAAGACCCAGAGACGTAGGCAATCATGCCAAACTCCGTTAACAATTTTTTTAGTATGGTTTGTTGTTCTTTGTGCTTACATTCTGATTTGCATTTATTTATGATGGCTCATATAATATCTCATTAAGTTCTTCTTCTTTCATTAATTTCTAATTTGTAAATGAACACATGCTTAAAACTTAGCCAAGTCTTTAAAGACCAAGTCCAGATCACATAGAAAGGATTTTTTGAAACTACTGAAGATTTCAGTATATAAGGTTATTTGGTTGTGAAGATAAACCTTTCCTGCTCCCTTTTTTATGTGCCAGACAAGTATTTTTTTATAGAAGTTTGCAGGCAATATAAGTCCTAGGCTCATTTATTTAGTGAGAAAATAAAGAAGCAATTTATCTTGCTCCCTTTGAAAACTAGAGAATGTATTGTAAAACACATCTCCTATTTGGATGAACTTGCAAGTCAAATCGACCTAAATTAAACTAAACTTGTTGATGGTTTTGACCCAAATGATTTTTTTACTACACATATGTCCTCAATTGGTTATTTTTCTTATTTTACCAAAATTGAATAGTTTAAAGGAGGTGGGAATAATTTGAATCTCCCCAAAACTTCAACTGACCAAGATATAAATGATATGGAGGAATCAACCAATACCAATGAGAGATATTAACATCAATGTAGATAAGCAATGAATAAAAATCCAAATTCTTCAAATGTGTCTTAAAAGAGTACCCAAGTAAGAAAAAAACCTATGAGCAATGGTTTAGAGATGAGGAAAACATCGGCTGGAATTTTAGATGATGGAGGTGATAACGACCCAACAAAGTAAAATCTAAAAAAATATCATATTGTATACACCTCTTCCAAAAGAAAAAGGGAAACACATAAAACATGGTTAGATTTACTTGAAAATCAAGAAAGTCCTTGGGCAATGGATGTAGATGAGCTTATCGAAAACCCAGCTGGTCTGAGAAAAGATTGTTGGGAACCCAAGAAATTGCCGAAGATGTAGTCACTCAAGGGCTAAAGATATTTGAAGAGGAGTATAAAACATTGCAACACACGACCTATAATATAAGTTCTAAAAAAATGTTGATTGATAAAGTAAACAAAAAGAATAAGAAAGTGTCTGAGAAATGGAAATCAACAATTGGTTTCAATGGGGTTGCACCATAAAAAAAAGTACAATTTCAAAAAGAAACCGGAGAAGCCCTAAACAAATCTGTCAGCAACATTAAAAAAGAAAAAAAAAAGAATTAAGATAAATAAAGGAAATAGAGGCAGCCTTAATTCCAAGACCATTGTTTGCATAACCATTAAACACAGTTCAACCAACACTCTTCTTAGAAGATATCTCGAAAATTAGAAACAAATGGAAAGGTTCATCTAGTTTGTTGTTAGAAATAAGAAAATATGTTGGAGACATGATACAAAAAATAATATATTTGATCCAAGAAATTTGGGAGCTTTCATAGATATCCACCAACTTTGCAACGAGGATTACAAATTTCAAAGAATATCTTCAAAAATATCTTCAAAAATATCTGGAGAATGATGAAGGTTTCTACAAAGGCATTGTAGGCACATTCTCCACTAAGGTTTCTACAAATATGTTCTGTGTACCTTCCTTCAAACATCCGGATGAAACAAATTAATCTTTGTTGGTTGAAGAGGATAAATTTTTTAAGAGAACTCATGAATGAATTAGATGTTGTGAAGAACAAAAGAGGTGACCTTTTTTTCAAGTTTTTTAATATCAGAAAGGAACTCAATGGCCCAAGTTTATTAATGGATACAATACTTTCAACTAAATAACAATTATTAGAACAACTTGATATATTAAAAGTTGCATTGGCAAGCGAGTTCATTGATTCAATTGAATTCTCCAAGGAAGAAATTGAAAGGTGGATGGTCACATACATCAACATAAATGACGAGGAAGATGAAATGTTGCACCAATTAGGAATGGACCTAAGAGATATGGAGAATGAGTTGTTCAAAATAAAGACTAATCACGAGATCACATTGGCCCCCATGAGGGAATACATAGAAGAGTGGTTAAGAAAATCCCTTATCAAAATCACCAAGCGATATCAAAAAGAAATGGTTGTTGCAGTTATGCCACTCCCAAAACAACAAACACCTATAAAAGAGGCACCAACAAAAAAGTAAAGAGTTCAAAAAACTTTCCACCACAACGAGTCAAGTAGAAACCCTATTCTTATCCTTGTTACATTTCTTCTACTGTCACTTGTCATATTGCCTTTCATTCCTCGATAATATATGAAACCCAAGATAATCCTTGACCATTTTTCTTGTTTCTTCCAAGTATTTTCATTTCATGGTCCGTGTGAGACCCATCCCAGTCCTCTTTGAAGGACAAATGAAAATCTTTTATTTTTATTTCAAGACATTACTATCTTATTTTTAAATACATATATTATGTTTTGAGGTTCTGAGAGAACTATTTTGGGAAATAACATTACTATAATCTCATAGACTTCGATTTAAGCATGAGATTTCAAATGTATGTCTATCAAAATATTTTTTCTGCATAATGAAATGATCATTTAAAGTTCTCTGCCATATGCGGTCAATATTTTCTTGTTTCCCTTCCTTCAATATTGTGTTCTATCTTGATGATTATTGTGATGGAAATGTCATCCTATTTTATTTCACATCATTTTGGTTTATAATCCTATAATATTGTAAATATTTTCTTTTATAAGATACATGGTCTTGTCTCGGGTAGTCTTTGCATACAAATAATTATTTCAAATAAGCTTGTTCCTTCTCAGACATTGTTTATATTTGTGCATGTTATTTAAAAATAGAGGAGTACCACCTCTTAAAAAACATATGGAGATTTTATCCTTATGTGGTTGAATCAAAGACCATAACACAATATTTAAGGTCAACATAAGTATAACAAACATGAAACGAGGGGTAATCACTCTACTTTCCCCAATTCATCCTCGTGCTTGAATCCTATGTTAGAGGAGGATCTTGACACTCCAGTTTTGAAAATGGGTTTTATACTCTTTAATGACTCTAGGTTTAATTTGGTGTCCTTGGAGATTTTACTATCCAAACCTATTCCAAGGCCCTAATCCTATTGAATGTTTGTTCGCTAGTAAAGAAAAGAGTCTAGTTAATTTTAAATTACACAATATTTCCTTATAGTTTTTGTTTATATCAAAGGAAAATGGATGAAACTCTAATGTTGTTTATGACTCTAGACCCAACCAAATCAATGCAAATATGTCGATGTACTCGTTCATTTCAATGAATTATAGCTATGTCAGGGTAAGGGATGTTTTTCCTTTGCAAAATTTACAATGCAACCTCTCAAGCACCAAGCAACCATGTAATATAAATCACTACAAATTTTTTGACAAGATCTAAAAACCAAACACTTCAACAATGCGCTTTATCTTCAATGCTAAAAATCTTTTATGAAAGCAAGTTTTTTCCAATTATGATGAAAAAAGTTCCTTAATCTAAGCAAGAACAACAACCTGCAAATGGAAAAACAACAAATCAACAAATAAAAATTGTAGTAATTTGGTAGTGATGATTGGAAGAAAACTCCAATGTCTTTGTAGTGATCTCAACCTAAAAATCACGATGAAAGTGGATCTAGAAATTAACACAAATCACAAGAGGGAAAACCACCTAAATGAAATCTAATATGAACAACTGCTAGACATAATCATATCTTTTGGGTGCACAATGAAACTCAATGGATCACTAAACAACAAACAAATGAAAACAAGCAATCCAAACAAGCCACACAAACACACTTAAAATCTAGATTGAAGACCAAAGGTGTGACAAAAAGGACTAAAAAAAAGATAAGATTAAAAAACAAAGACTAGTCACAGATCCCTGAGAATAGACACATCCATATTTGACCAAAGAAGTTATGAGTCCATTTGAAACAAGCGACCATTTGCAGGGTGTCGATGGATAGTAGTTATGCAACTAACACCATTGTTTCTCTATATCTGACAATAGACAAGTGACACACTGGAAAATTTTGGAAAATAAAAAGCATTTGTCTCATATTTTCCATATTTGATTGATATACTCTCTAAAAGAGTGTTAGGTAAGAGAAAAACAAACTCACAAATAGAGAATAGAGGTGATTAGGAAAGGGAAACAAAACTAGAGAAGAATCAAATATTCTTCCCTAGTGGAGTCACCAGTTCTGATATGGAAAAAATCTCACCAATTGACTCACAAGATCTCCCTAGGATCTTCCTGTTGATACTAGATAGGAAATGGGATAGACTTCTACAATTCTCCTTAAAAGCAAACAATCATATTCATAATTACACCAAGAAATGATAAGATGGAATACCTCAATTCTTAAGGTCATCCTTGTGTATCCTGACTGTTGTCATAAGTTTCAAGGCTCATGCCATGAAGAACCAACTCATGCCTCACTAACCTCTTCGAAACTTCACAAATATAGAAGGTTACATAGGGTGTCACTTGCTTCTCACTTTTGTCAAGCAACATGTCATTGGTTTTCCTATAGATGACCAACGACACTATTCAAAAACTATTCGAGCCTTGAGATAAAGGTTTTGTTTTGTCTTGCATATTTTTTTGTGTTCCTCCTAACAACATAGGGTGGAAATTAAGGCTATAAATGATGCCAAAATTACACCTTAGAATTTTCAAATCTTTCTTTCTAAATTAAAAAGAAAAATTTCATGTTAATGTGAAAATACTCATAATCATTATTGATCTCAATTTAATCTATATTAATTTGTCAAACTAGTGAAAAAAATCTATTCATAGTACCAATATTGAATAATATCCTTGCAAATTATAAACTTTCATACATTTTGACAACATTCAAAATTATAACAAAAGAGTCTCACAAAACAAAAATATATGCAGGTGCATTTTAAAATACATCGTATGAGTGGTTTTGATATACAAGAGGTCAAAAACCTTTTATTTCTGATCAATATAAACTTTGAAATTTTAAGACCATTCTAGATCTATTTCCATCTTAACTCTAGATTTATCAATTATGTAAAGGAATTAAATTCCTTGAGGTGAATACCTTACCATTCTATATCTATTTCCATTTTAACTCTAGATTTATCAATTATGTAAAGGGATTATATCCCTTGAGGTGAATACCTTTCTTAAAGTGGGAAACTTGAGGAAATGTTTGCACCTTGAGAGATTCCATTCATCTTGGCGCTTAGTAAATATGGAATTAAAATGGATCTAAGATGGTTTCAGTCACAAGTGACCATGTCAAAATATTAGATAATCATTACTTATATCTATTTGTTTTAGATAGAATTGGTCCTTTGAAACTTACTAGAAAAATAACAATGTTCATTGATGAAGAAGGTGAGAAGTAAAAAATTAATAGGATAACTATAATAAACAATAGATATATTACAGAGTGATCAATCTCAATAAGTCTTGTTCATCTTTTCTTTTATGGAAACTTGCCAGATTTTCATATTGATTATATGTGAGAAGTGAAGTTTATTTAAAAGATCATTCAAACATTTAAACATTTAAATCAGGATATTGCAATGAAGGCTATAAACTATCTTTTTTTATTTCCTATATTAATAGTTTCTTTCTCCAATCTCAATTGTTCCTCATAATTATATTTACATTTTCTTTACATTTTCTTGCATGGTCTTAGTTTTAATGCATTTTATATATCTTAAAATTATAACAAAAACATGATGACTATAAAAGCAAACAAAGTGGTGGATTTTGACTTTGTCTTTTTTGCAATACTATAATATGTATTTTGAAATTGTTTTGCATTATATTATTATTAAAGTAATTTTACTATATAGCTTTAATTGTGTAATTTATTAAATAAATGTATTAAATCATTTTTCACTATATTAAATCAATGGATCCTATTTTTGATATTATATCATTATTGAAATCCATGTAACTATTTGATTACTCAGTATTTCACATATATCCTATATTGTATGAATGTTAAAATAAAAGAACTCTATTGTTATTGGAATCAATGTATTGAAACAATTTTCTCTTTTTCTATAAATTGTACATTTTCAAATTTTAATATTTTTTAATCTATAACTTTTTACAAATAAAATACTATTATCAAAAAATATTTTTCCTTTGCTTCAAGAATTTGATTTTTTTTTTAATAAAGGAGTGCAAATTGAATTCTATATTTCCTCATTAAAAGATGATGTATTACTTATTTATCTTTTTCCCATTTCAAAAATGGTTTCTCTCCACTAACAATAGAATTGTGATTGAAATTTTCAATGCTTCTAAATTTTTATAATCACACTTTTGAATTGCAATAGAATAATCATAATCCTAAAAGTGTTTATATTTCAAAATTACAATTCTCAATAAATTAAATTATCTTTGGATATCAACTCAACCTAAAACACATAGATCACACATACAAACACACTACAATAAGGAATTCTTAGTATACCTATAGAGATTGTTATAATACATATCCACTTTAATTTAGCAAACTCATTTATGCTAATAATATTGCTTTTGTGGATTATGATTGATAATATATGATTTTGAATAAATTAAAATATATTTAATGCATGGATTTGAAATGTGATTGACTAAAAGATTAGCCAAAAAATTATATATACATATTATATTATTGATAAAATAACCCTCAATTTTTCCTATGTATCATGGGGATTCACCCATTTATTATACATATAAATTTAGGGGATTCTTAAAATCACCCCTCATATCATATATTGTATGAATGTTAAAATCAAAGCACTATATTGTTATTGGAATCAATGTATTGAAACAATTTTCTCTTTTTCTATAAAAAATACATTTTCAAACTTTAATATTT